>VYZR01084852.1:0-24153 GCA_013400675.1 Oxylabes madagascariensis
CTCACAGGGAAGAACTTTTCCCAATATCCCATCAAAACCTACCTTCCATCAGCTTTTCAGCTTCAAACTCAGCTTCTGGAATCTTGGGATTTTCCTTGTCTTTCCCTGACCTCCTGCCTCTGTTGTTACCTTCCCCAGCCAGCAGGAAAAACAGTCAGCAAGATGGTATGGGTAATTTTGGGATTGTGGGGCTTTCCTGCAATTTTTACCCTAATATCCCATTTTTTTTTTCCTGATGGATTGGGTGATTCCATGCCAGAACTGCCAGACCCATGCACAATTCCCTTTTTCCTATTTATTTTTGTCTTCTGACCTCCCCTTCACAGAGCCAAAAATTCCCTTTTCCCAGCACAGTTTCCTTCCCTGCCCTTGCTTTTCCAACCCCAAATTTGGGTGCATCCCTGGCATTTGCATCCAGGAAATAAAGAGCAAAAGGGAAACTGAGGCTGGGTTGGGAATATCCCGGGAATCTCTGCAGCTGGGAAGAACCTGCAGCACGGGCAGGGGTCCTTGGGTTTGGCTCATCCGTGGTTTCGGCTCATCCGGAATGTCCCTGGAGATCTGTCCCAGCTCAATCTCTCACCCTCCCCTTCCCATGGATTCATTTTCCTCCTTAATTTTAGATTTGGGAGCTGTTCCTTTATTTTAAGCAGCTTTTTCTGCTGCTGCTCCTCAGTTGGATCCCAAGATTTTGCCTGGCTCTGATCTCTCCATGGTCTAAATCCCTCTCAGGTACCTTTTCCTCCCCTGGAGCAAAACCTGGGAATATTTTGCAGTTGGGAGGATGCATCTTAGCCCCTGCTCGGTGTTATTTGAAGCTGTGCCTTTGGGATAATCCCACAAAACGCTGGTCAACACTTTTTGAAGAGTGGAATTTTCTATATGAAAACATCTCCTCGTCCAGAAAAAAAAAAAAAAAAAATTGGGGATCAGGCTGATTGTGGGAGTTTTTAGGGGGTTTTGTTTTTGGGATTAAAAATACTGGAATGAGTTGTTTCAAGTGTGTCACAGTAAAATATTTTGTAATTCCAGGGAAAAACTTCCTGCTGCTGCTCTGTTTTTTTTTTTTTCCCCCAGTGTTCAGAGTTAAACCTTGGATTTGGCAATTTATTGGATTAGGAAGCTGAGGATCCTGCTGTGTTTCATTGCTTGGGAGGTGGAATATTTTGATTTGGCTGAATTAAACCAGCGTAACATCAGATGAAAATTTTCCAGGTGGATTTTTTTTCCGGACGTCAAATCCCAAATTCTTCCCTGTATTTTTGGTGTTGGAATTCCAACCCCATTTCCAGGCATTGGGATTTACAGAGGAAAATGTCATTTTCCAGAAAAATCATGGGCTGCACACTCAGACAACAGCTCCAATAATAATTCCAGGTTTCTGTGAGGGTTTTCCCACTTTTCTCTTAACAGGATATTTTTTTTTTTTTTAGGATTTTTTTTTCCCCATGTGCACTTAGGTCTAGGAAAATAATCCCATGGAAATGTGATTAATGATCATTAAATGGGTTAATTGGGTAGAAATGCATCCCTGCTCCTTGGGAATCTCAGTTGGATCCTATAGCTGCTGCCCTGGGGATCTTGGACACCAAAATTCCTGGGTGGAAGTAAAAGGACTTCACATTCCAGAGGGTTTGGAGTCGTCCTGCCTTGCAAAAAGAAATGAATCCTTTCATATTTCTTCAGAGGGGATGTCAGGATATTTTTTCCCCCCAAATATTATCTAAATTCCAGGAGTTTTCCAGAGGTTTGCTGGTTATCCCTGCTTGTGCTAAAGGAGAATATGTGAGGCACAGTCAGAAACCAGCCCAGAACTCCATAAGAAAAGAAAATCTCCCAGGATTCTGCACCTAAAAGAGCTGGAGCTGAAGGAAGGGAGCACCTTCAGGACGTGTCCCTCTCTCCATGCTCTTATCCCAATGTCCTCTGGAGCCAAACCCGCTGAGGGAATGGAAAATAAGAGCCAGACCCTGCCTCAATTCCCAAGAATCGATTGGCACTGGCATTATTTCCCTCCTTGGCAGGACAAATCCGATGGCTCTTCCCAGGATTGTCACACAAAGTCCCCAAATGCGGGTGGGAGAAGAATCCTATGGATTCAATAAAATGAGCCCTGAAATCAAGATATTCTTTGAATGTCGATCATAAAATCCTTTGGAAAATCTGGTTCCAGTGGAATGTCAGACCCTGGAATTTGGCTTTTTTGGGAGAGGGAAAACCTGGATTTATGCCTAAGGCAGGGGTGAAATAAGCCCCACAGGGGTAATTTTATTATTTTAGTGCAGGGTGTGGAGCAGGATTTTTCCCATCTTCCTTCCTTAAAAATGGGGAAGAGACAAAGATTTAGGGCACATTTTCCTTTATCTGTGATGCTCGAGATTCATCCCAGGTTTTCATGTGCATGTCTATTAACCAGAATGTGAGGATATGTGGAAAAAGAAAATCAGGATTTCTCTGCAGGAATTGTATTTTTTTTTTTGCTAAAGGCTTATTTTATATCCCAAATTCCCTTCCTGTGACAGAAGAATTTAAAGGGAAGTGTTTTCCTGGCAGTGAATCCCTGTTTCTACGAGTGTGGCTTTGATGGAATCGGGGAGTGATTCCCAATTTCCAGCCACTTCTCCTTCCTTTCTCCCCAGCCACGAAATATTCCACGATTTAAAAGGCAAAGGGAAAGGCTGGATATCAGCATCCTATTCCCAAATATCCCGCCTGGACCGGCGAGAGACACCCAGCTACGCTGGGGGAAAATCGGGAACGAATCCATCAATGTCAGCACTTTCCCATCCCTATAAAGGCTCAGCTCCAGCCCAGCCCCCTCTCTCCCGCTCCCACTCCCTCTGGATCTGCCCCTGGAATGCCGAGGGAGCCGGAATTTTAAATCACCCTTTCTATTAAATCGAGTTTATTGCACTCAGCCGCTCCGGAGCGCTCCCATCCCCTCCAAACCCCACATTATCCCTTCAAGATTCCAACTCCAGCCTAAGTTTTATTTAAGGACGGAGCCCGTGGAGCTTTTTTTTTTTTNGGAACGAATCCATCAATGTCAGCACTTTCCCATCCCTATAAAGGCTCAGCTCCAGCCCAGCCCCCTCTCTCCCGCTCCCACTCCCTCTGGATCTGCCCCTGGAATGCCGAGGGAGCCGGAATTTTAAATCACCCTTTCTATTAAATCGAGTTTATTGCACTCAGCCGCTCCGGAGCGCTCCCATCCCCTCCAAACCCCACATTATCCCTTCAAGATTCCAACTCCAGCCTAAGTTTTATTTAAGGACGGAGCCCGTGGAGCTTTTTTTTTTTTCCAGGTGTTTCCAGCCTCTTTTCCAGCCCTGCTTCCCCGTTGATGCGCTGATCAATTACTCATCAAATCTTAATGAGCGCTTTAACTCAACTGTGGCATCTTAATCAGAGCCTTTGACTGCCAAGTGTCAGCTCCATCGACTCGGGAGGGCTGGGACAAATGATCCCGATCGACTGGAATGGGCTCTTCCCAAGCCGGGAAAAGCCTTTCCGCGAGCCTCATCTGCCGTCTAGTGGCTGCACGGGAAGAGGACGAACGGAGAGGGAATTTTTGGGGCTGGAAAGGCTCTCGGAGAGGGGATGAGGGTGGGATGTGGGGTGGGATCCTCTGGTTCCCGTTTAGGAGGGGGTTTAGGGTGAGTTTTCCTCACGGGAAACGCCGCGTGTTTGTGCGTGCGGGAGCGGAGGCTCCTGCCGGAATCCACAGGATGGCAAATCTGTCCATATGGGGCCGTCCAGGTCTGTGGGATCCCAGGAAAGGAGGGATCTCGGGACAGGAGCTGCCTGGAGCTGGGAACACAAGGGAGGGCTGGAAACTGGGAATTCTCTGTGGGTGCTCTGGGACCTCATCCCACGGCAGAGCCCAGCCTNTGGGAATGATGTGAACTTGGGGCCCACCACCAGCACCAGGGCCTGAGCATTCCTGAGCCTGGGAATTTTCCCTGTTGAGCATCTCTAGAGCTCAAAGATCTATGAGAACAAAGAAGGGGAGAAAGAAAGAGCTAAAACAATTCAAATGACCAAAGAACAAACACTTTCTATGGCCTTGTTGATCCAGTCACCTGCCAAAAAACTTCGGGAAAGGGGAATCAGGCAGTGGAGATCCTGCCTGGAGCTGACGCAGAAGGGAAACAAATCCCTTTGGATGCCCTGGGCTGGGGCTTTCTTGATTTAATGAGATTAAAGCAGTTCTGCTTTACTGACTCACATTCCCAACTCCCAAACCCAAAGGGCTCGAGCTCCCCTTGAAACCAGTTTTAAGTGGATGAGGAAATGATGCCAAAGGGCCAAAAGTAACGTGGTCAATCCTGACACTAATCCATGGCCTTACAACACCACTGATTTATGAGAGAAAATCCCCAAATCATGGAATGATTCAGGTAGGAAGGGACTTTCAACTCGTTCCAACCCCCTGCCATGGGCAGGGACACCTTCAACTACCCCAGGTTGCTCCAAGCCTCATCCCACCTGGCCTGGAACATTTCCAGGGATGGGGCAGCCACAGCTTCTCTGGGTAACCTGTGCCAGGGTCTCAGTGACCTCAGAGGGAAGAATTTCTTCCCAATATCCCATCTAACCCTCCTCTCTGGAAGTTTGAAGTCATTTCTCTTTGTCCTGTCACTCCAACCCTTATCCAAAGTCTCTCTACATCTTTCTTGCAGGATCCCTTCAGGTCCTGGAAGGCCACAATTAGGTCACCCCAAAGCTTCTCTTTTCCAGACTGAGCATTCCCAATTCTCCCAGCCTTTCCTCACAGCAGAGCTGCTCAATCCCTCTGCTCATCTCGGTGCCTCCTCTGGACTCATTCCAGCAGCTTCACATCCTTTTCTGTGCTGGACCCCAGAGCTGGATGCAAAATTCCAGGTAGATTCTCACCAGAGTAGAGAGAGTTCCAGTGATGTTCTGAAGCTTTTTCAATGGAAAAACTAAGGAGAGGCCAAACCTCTCCTAAGAATCTCCCAGGATCCAGCTGCTCTTATCACAAGGATTTTCCCAAGCCTGCTCTCACTTGTCTATGAAATAACATCCAGCAAATTCCAAGGGTGTGCTCAACCCCCTCTTCGAACCGGATCCACAGAATCCCCTGGGAATCTATCCTACAGCTTCATGATTTGGGATGTCAGGAGAATTTTCTTTGTGTTTGTTGGTACATTTAAAAAATTCTGATTAATTTTTATAAGTTTGGTGTTCCAGATCCAGTTGTTTAATTGACCTAATTTGGAATAAACACATTAAAATACGTGTAGTCCAGACTCAAAGTCAGAGAATAAAATAAAAATTACCTCAATATTTATTTTCTTTGGAAAATGTAATGATTTTTAGGTAGATTCATGATTTAGAAAACTCATTCATTGATTTGAGGGCCGCTGGTTGGATTGCCAGGACTCTTTGCTGGATTGATTGGCAGCTTGGGCTGGTGTTATCCCCAAAAACATCCCAGGGTCTCAGATCCTGGTAATCAGGGCAGGGGAGAGACTGGGAAAACTGCTGGAAGCAAAGGCAGGTTGTATCTGGAATCCTAAGTGTAAAATCATCCCCCTTCCCTGGTTTTATGATGCAAAACTCAGGGAATGGCCATGATGGCATTTGGGATCTCCATGGCTGAAAGGGATATTCCAATTAAATTAAAGGNTTTTTTTCCAGGTGTTTCCAGCCTCTTTTCCAGCCCTGCTTCCCCGTTGATGCGCTGATCAATTACTCATCAAATCTTAATGAGCGCTTTAACTCAACTGTGGCATCTTAATCAGAGCCTTTGACTGCCAAGTGTCAGCTCCATCGACTCGGGAGGGCTGGGACAAATGATCCCGATCGACTGGAATGGGCTCTTCCCAAGCCGGGAAAAGCCTTTCCGCGAGCCTCATCTGCCGTCTAGTGGCTGCACGGGAAGAGGACGAACGGAGAGGGAATTTTTGGGGCTGGAAAGGCTCTCGGAGAGGGGATGAGGGTGGGATGTGGGGTGGGATCCTCTGGTTCCCGTTTAGGAGGGGGTTTAGGGTGAGTTTTCCTCACGGGAAACGCCGCGTGTTTGTGCGTGCGGGAGCGGAGGCTCCTGCCGGAATCCACAGGATGGCAAATCTGTCCATATGGGGCCGTCCAGGTCTGTGGGATCCCAGGAAAGGAGGGATCTCGGGACAGGAGCTGCCTGGAGCTGGGAACACAAGGGAGGGCTGGAAACTGGGAATTCTCTGTGGGTGCTCTGGGACCTCATCCCACGGCAGAGCCCAGCCTGCTTTGGGGCATTCCCACAGGCCTTGCAATCCTTTCCTGACATTTTTTTAACCTGTTTTATTTTTTTTCCCTTTTCTCAGTAGCATCCTTTGGAAAAGCTGCTTAAAGGAACAACAAAGAAAAAGCTGACACAGACCTGAACCGGAGAGAGGGAGCAGGTCGGGATGGCTGGAATCCTCAGGGATGTTTGTGTCCAAGCTTTTATCGTGTTCTAACGAGCCCTGTGCCCTCCAGACACCTCTCTACAAACCTGGGGACCCTTTCTTGGGGACAGGGGCAACCCGGGAGCAGATCCAGGTCATCCAAAGCTGCTGGGAGCATTCCCTATAACCGGGAAGCAGCGGGATGTGCTGGCTCCCTGCCTCACCCTCTCCCTTGGATATGAAATTAGCTGAGGGCAGAAAGACTTTGGAGTCAGGTATTCCAGTTCAGTGCCGACGAGCAGGAGGCATGTCTGGGATTCTGGGGGATATAATGCCTGGAAGAAGGATTTATTGGGTTTTTTTTTTAAGGCTGAGATGATCCCTGTGGGATGTTCTGGGGAGATCACAGGGCGCGGCAGCTGCTGCTTCAATCCAGAGGGGTTTATGGGATTGGGACAGCACCGTATGGACATCCCTCTGTCCTGTCTGGAGCCAGGAGAGCCCTGCAGGAGGTTTATTTTAGTTTGTAGAGGTGTTCCTGACCCAGTTCTTAAACATTCCCCACTCCCTTTTCCTTCCCAAGCACCCAGGAGAGGCTCAAGGATTGATGTTGTCCATAGGAATTTTCCTTTTCCACCCACCAGGGTCACCAAGAATCCCTAAGAAGGTGGGACAACTTTTTCCTCCCTGGTTTCAACCATCCCATGGGATTTTTTCTTGACTGAGGCTGGCAAGGATGTGGGATGGTGATACGGAAGCAGGAAAAAGAAGGAAAACCAGGATACATTTTGGATGCAGGCAGGGAGTTGTAGGTGATGGGAATGATGTGAACTTGGGGCCCACCACCAGCACCAGGGCCTGAGCATTCCTGAGCCTGGGAATTTTCCCTGTTGAGCATCTCTAGAGCTCAAAGATCTATGAGAACAAAGAAGGGGAGAAAGAAAGAGCTAAAACAATTCAAATGACCAAAGAACAAACACTTTCTATGGCCTTGTTGATCCAGTCACCTGCCAAAAAACTTCGGGAAAGGGGAATCAGGCAGTGGAGATCCTGCCTGGAGCTGACGCAGAAGGGAAACAAATCCCTTTGGATGCCCTGGGCTGGGGCTTTCTTGATTTAATGAGATTAAAGCAGTTCTGCTTTACTGACTCACATTCCCAACTCCCAAACCCAAAGGGCTCGAGCTCCCCTTGAAACCAGTTTTAAGTGGATGAGGAAATGATGCCAAAGGGCCAAAAGTAACGTGGTCAATCCTGACACTAATCCATGGCCTTACAACACCACTGATTTATGAGAGAAAATCCCCAAATCATGGAATGATTCAGGTAGGAAGGGACTTTCAGGATCCACAGAATCCCCTGGGAATCTATCCTACAGCTTCATGATTTGGGATGTCAGGAGAATCTTCTTTGTGTTTGTTGGTACATTTAAAAAATTCTGATTAATTTTTATAAGTTTGGTGTTCCAGATCCAGTTGTTTAATTGACCTAATTTGGAATAAACACATTAAAATACGTGTAGTCCAGACTCAAAGTCAGAGAATAAAATAAAAATTACCTCAATATTTATTTTCTTTGGAAAATGTAATGATTTTTAGGTAGATTCATGATTTAGAAAACTCATTCATTGATTTGAGGGCCGCTGGTTGGATTGCCAGGACTCTTTGCTGGATTGATTGGCAGCTCAGGATGGTGTAATCCCCAAAAACATCCCAGGGTCTCAGATCCTGGTAATCAGGGCAGGGGAGAGACTGGGAAAACTGCTGGAAGCAAAGGCAGGTTGTATCTGGAATCCTAAGTGTAAAATCATCCCCCTTCCCTGGTTTTATGATGCAAAACTCAGGGAATGGCCATGATGGCATTTGGGATCTCCATGGCTGAAAGGGATATTCCAATTAAATTAAAGGAAAAAGGAAAACAAACAAAAGCTCCATGAGTGGTCAGGCAAAGGAAAAAGGACTCAGAAAGGGAACTGACCCAACTTCCATGGATTTCTTTTCATGCACTTTGCTTGGAATTAGAAGATCTTTAAGGTCCCTTCCAACTCAAACCATTCTAGGATATGTTTGGATTCATAGCAGATGTAGATTCAGGAGGGAATTATCCAATTTTTTTCCAGGGAAGCTCTGGATAAAGAAGCTCTGGAAGGAGGTTGGAGCCTGGTGGGGGTTGGGATCTGCTCACAGGGAACAAAGGACAGGATGAGGGGACCTTGGCTTAAGCTACTCCGGGGGAGATTCAGGTTGGACATCAAGAAGAAATCCTTGGTGGAAAGGGTGATCAGATGTTGGGAAGGGGCTGCCTGGACAGGTGGTGGAGTCCCCATGGATACCTTGGGAACTTAAGGCATCACCATCCCTGGAAGTGTCCAAGGAATGCCTGGAGGTGGCACTCAGTGGTCTGGTCTGGATGACAAGTTTGGGATCAGTCACAAGCTGGAACTCGATGACCTTGGAGGTCTTTTCCAACTGAAATGTTCCTGGGATTTTGGGATGCTCTTCCTGGCTCATCTCGGTGTCTGGAGATTGAGGTGACCAGAAGAAAGCCGGAGAAGAATATTGAGGCAAGAAAAATTCCACCTTGTGGAAGGACTTCAGCCCTCCTTGGTGGCTTGATGTGGACACCCTGCTCCTGGGATGGGGTGAGAAAAGCAGGATAAAACCACGGAAGTGGCAGAAGGATCCGTTCCTTGGAAGAACATTCCAGGCAGAGCAGAGACGCCGTAATTCCACCGCTGGAGACCCTGCCCAAAATGGAAAGAGAAGACACAAGCCATGAGCAAAGGAAGACAAATTCCACACCGGTGACCCGTCCCCTGACAGAATTCCACATCTCCCGCTCCCCTGATAAACGGGGCTGTTCCCCTGATAAACGGGCCCCTCGGACCCAGCTTGTCCGGAGCCATTCCGGCAGATGGATGTCTCCCGGTCCCAGCCAAAGAGCTCATTTCCTTCTGCTATAGATCCTGGAGGCTCCTGGCAGCGGAGAAGGATAAGTGCACTCAGCAGGGTCCTGGGCTGGCCGGGGTGGAGGGGAGGCACTCAGGATGCTCCCATGGGAAAGCAGCGATGCANTGGACAGGTGGTGGAGTCCCCATGGATACCTTGGGAACTTAAGGCATCACCATCCCTGGAAGTGTCCAAGGAATGCCTGGAGGTGGCACTCAGTGGTCTGGTCTGGATGACAAGTTTGGGATCAGTCACAAGCTGGAACTCGATGACCTTGGAGGTCTTTTCCAACTGAAATGTTCCTGGGATTTTGGGATGCTCTTCCTGGCTCATCTCGGTGTCTGGAGATTGAGGTGACCAGAAGAAAGCCGGAGAAGAATACTGAGGCAAGAAAAATTCCACCTTGTGGAAGGACTTCAGCCCTCCTTGGTGGCTTGATGTGGACACCCTGCTCCTGGGATGGGGTGAGAAAAGCAGGATAAAACCACGGAAGTGGCAGAAGGATCCGTTCCTTGGAAGAACATTCCAGGCAGAGCAGAGACGCCGTAATTCCACCGCTGGAGACCCTGCCCAAAATGGAAAGAGAAGACACAAGCCATGAGCAAAGGAAGACAAATTCCACACCGGTGACCCGTCCCCTGACAGAATTCCACATCTCCCGCTCCCCTGATAAACGGGGCTGTTCCCCTGATAAACGGGCCCCTCGGACCCAGCTTGTCCGGAGCCATTCCGGCAGATGGATGTCTCCCGGTCCCAGCCAAAGAGCTCATTTCCTTCTGCTATAGATCCTGGAGGCTCCTGGCAGCGGAGAAGGATAAGTGCACTCAGCAGGGTCCTGGGCTGGCCGGGGTGGAGGGGAGGCACTCAGGATGCTCCCATGGGAAAGCAGCGATGCATCTGGAAGGGATCCAAGTGGTCAACGTGAAAAGGCTTTCCCCCCGGGAATGGACCCACGCTCTTCATCCAGCCTCATCCAAGGAGACCCCGTTGCTCACAGCCTACGGAAGGAGGGAAGCAGGGAAGGCAAAATGGTGGGAGCTGACTGATTCCGTAAGGATCTGTGTGTCCGAGCTATCTGTACCTCTGTAAATCACGGAGTCATGGAACCACTGAGATTGGAAAAGACCTCCAAGATCTTTGAGTCCAACCTGTGTCTGATCCCCACCAAAGCACTGAGGGCCACATCCAGGCATCCCTTGGACACCTCCAGGGATGGGGACTCAGCCACTTCTCTGGGCAGATCCTTCCAATTCCTGACCACGCTTTCCAAGACGAAATTCTTCCTGATGTCCAACCTGAACCTCCCCTGGCACAGCTTGAGGCCGTTTCTTCTTATCCTGTCCCTTGTTCCTTGAGAGTAGAGCCTGACCCCTACCTGGCTCCACCCTCTTGTCAGGGAATTATGGAGACAGAGGAGTCCCCCCGAGCCTCCTTTTTTCCAGGCTAAACATTCCCAGCTCCCTCAGCTGCTCCTCATAGCACTCACTCTCCAGACCCTTCACCATAGAATATTTTGGATTTTTGGAAAGGGTTTGGTTTTAAGGGGAAATTCCCTGTGGAACTGGACAGCCAAACACCTCTTTTGGCACAGGGAGAAATACAAAGAGCAACAGGAAATCAGGATTCCAAGGCAAATGTGGAGATCGGCTGGAATTCTACAGAGTTCAAAACCACTTTGTTCCTGAAACAAAAAAAGGATGGTTTCCATTCTCCTTTGCAAAGAAACAAATTCCATTTTCTTCTCTGTGTCCAGGTGTTTTCCTTCCCCTGAAGCTGAAAAGTCCCTTGGATTGACAGGACAAGTCTGGACAAATAAATTATCAAACCTTGCCAGGTAATCCGTTATTTGCATTAGTAAATCTGCAGGGCTTTTCCCAAGTATCCATCAAGATCCCCCTCTGGACTGATGGAACATTGGATGGCTCCTCCTATTTGTTTCCCCCAAGTTCTCCCCTTTCCATCCTCCTCTCCTGTTTTCAGTTGGTTCCTTACCTTGCACAATCCAGAGGGGAATTCTGTGTGGGATTTCAACGGCAGCAAATACCACAAGACACCTGGAATTCCCAAATTCACCTCTTTGGAAGGAGCTCATCCGTTCCATCAGGAGAGAGGTCAGGAGTTCTCACCTACCCCCACTCAAACCTTCAAGGTGCTGCAATTAACAGGACAGATTTTAATTGGCAATTACAATTCCATTAACTGGGGCTGGTGGATCATTGGATCTGTCAGGAGAGCCCTGAAGCAGGGAAGATTGGTGGATGGATCCAGGATCCTGCTCTGGAGCTGTGGAGGAAGAGACAACAGGAAACAGCTGGGCTTTCTCAGCCAGAGAATTGGAAGAGGACTAGCTTGAAATCCACTTGTATTCCTCATCCAGGGATGGCTGCATCCCAAAAATGTCCTTGGGATAAAAGTTCAGCAGCACCAGGGATGAGGGAGACAGGGATCAGATCAGGGACAAGGTCCAGCCCAGAGAGCACCTGGGAAACTGAGCCTGGATCTCCTGGTTGGAAGGGAAAAACACCCCTTGGCTCCAAGGGAATTCCATTGTTTGAAGGTTTGTGAGGTCCGGATATAATATCTGGGCACCTTCAGGACACTGGGAATTTACCAAAGGATACTGTTCAGGAATTTTCCGAATTCCGTTCCAGGGTTTTCCGCAGACCATGGATGAGGTGTTTATCCTCTACCTACACTGGTGGGAATTCCATCCTCAGCTTTGCACAGCTGATCCCAGCATGGCACAATTCCCAAATCAGGATTTGCAGCACCCTGACACTGATCCTGCCATGCTCCATGGATCCTTCTGATCCCTCTGCCAATGGATCCACACTCTCCTGGCTCTCCCTAATTCTCATTCCAGGAATATTTTCTATGTGTCACTGGCATCAGCCAACACATCAAGTGTTGGACAATTTGAAGGGTTGACTTGGAATAAGGTTCAAAATCCTTCAGGACTTCTCTTTTATGACAAATACTCCTATTTTATCCATGTACTGCCAATATTTCCTTGGATAAGAGCTTTTTCCTACAAATTTCCTGGAATAACCCAGCTGTGATTGCTTTTTTAACAGGCCAGGTGAATACTGCCCATCCAAACATCACCAGGGCTTGGGGAATGTCAGAAGGAAATCCCATTCCAGATACACTTTTCCAGACAAAACACTGATTTAAAGGAAAGGTTAGGAAGAACAGTGTTTAGAGTTGTGCTTCAGGGCTTTAGGGACAAAATACATCTTCATGGAGAGACTCAGGAGGGTTCTTGGCATATCCAGAAGGAGGGAGGAGTTTCATTCCCAGCAGAATTTGTAGGAGACAGACATGGACTGGTTGTTTGTTTGGATTTATTTCCCTGTTGGCCATTCCCAGCGCCTGTCAGCTCTGAATTCCCAGGTTCGTCAGGTCTGACAGGAGAAGTGGGCTCTAAATAATTAAATTCCTGAAAAATTTGTGAAGACACAAAGCAGGATAAAATAATCTGGAATTCTCCATGGAGCAAAGGCTGCACAGAAAGGGATGGGGAAGAGGAGGTTGGAAAGTAGAGGGACACTCATGGCCACATAGATATTCCAGGCTCCCAAAAATCCCAGCAGAAGGAAAGACGCCAAAAAACCCAGAAATTATGGGACTACTTGTCAATAAGTGACTCTTTCCACAAAGGCATCTTGGTCCTGGAGCCTCCGGACAGAGTTTTCCTGCTTTATTTGGGATCCATTTGCTGCCTCAGCTCCTGGTTTTGTCTGTCTGAGCTCTGTCTGTCTCCATCTCTCAATCACAGCCAGAAGTTCCCCTCTCTGATGGGCCCAGGAGCGGGATGTTATTGCTCACGGAGCAGTTTCCTATGCAGACGGATTGATGCTTTCCCAGACTTGGATTGAACCTCCCATGAGCTCCTCCAAAGTGGCCTCTTCATATTCTTTTCATCCCAGCATCAATTTTGCCTTCGATGGGATATTTTGAGACTTCCCCGATTATTTGTGGTCTTTGTACTCCATGTTTTTATGCTGTTGCTTTGACCTTTCCCACCTGGAATTCTTTTAGGGCCAGAACCTACAATCGCCCATTTCCTCTTTGCTCCCAGGTTGTCTCTCCTTGTTGGAATATTCCCATGTTTAGATCCAAATAAATAACACCACCAACGATTTTCTCTGTTGCTGGCAGCTCAGACTCCGGAGATGGATGGAAGGAGAAATATTGAGCAAGAATTCCATTTTAATCCCTCATCAAATAATTCTGGGTGTCTCTGATGCTTCCTCACCTCTCTGACACAAAATTGTGCATTCCCAGCCTTCGGATAATATCCGAATATGCAGATTTTATTGACTTCTGCCCCAGTCAGTTTGGAGATTTATTGACCTGGGAAGGGAATATTGACCTGGGATGAAACCGAGGTCAATGTGAGCATCCCACGGGAGCATAAATTTCCAAACTGACCCAGCAAACGGAAGTCAATAAAGGAATGGTTCATCCAAACATTGTCTTACCAAAATTAATTCCCAGGGACGTGGCTTCACCTGCAATTTTGATGGAGAAATATGAGAGGCGAGATCGGGATGGATTGGGAGTCCATGTCTGATTATGGAGAGTAATGAAACTGCTGGGAATGGGGGGAAAGGAATTGGATGTGTTGATAATTTCATCTCCAGTCAGTGATGGAGCAGCCTTATGTTAGCTGGGGGTGACTCTGGAATGTGCAGAGCAGGATCAGGTTTAATCCTCATGGATAAAATTCAAGGAAGGTGGCAAATCATGACATCAGCTCCATGTTGGGGCTCTTCATCTCCACAAAGCTTTTGGGGGATCCTTGATGACTTCCAGTGAACTGGGAAGAAGATCCTAATTTGCAATTTGGCTCCAAATTTATCAGTTTTCCAGTCCTAATCCAGGCGGGAACGGGAAAAAAAAAAATGTTTTAGGTCTCTTGATATCATTTGGGATATGTGGGGTGGAGATGCTGGGATCTGCAGGGTTTCATGGCCTCAGGAACACTCTCGAAATCCTTTGTTCCTAACCCCAAATTCCCTACACACACAAATGTGTTTTAATTGATTCCAACATGGATTTTCAATGTGAGCATTTCCAAGTGTTTCTTGTTCTACAGAAATGACTTGCACATTTTTATTTATTTTTTTTTTAAGTATCTGCAGTGGGAGAACAGACTTGATGTCTTCATCTTCACCACTTCATGATCCCACACCTCTGCCTGTGAGCTGGAAAATCTGCTCCTGCCATAGAGGACAAAACACTCTTTCCCTTTGGAATTTCATTACAGGTGTAACCACGTTTTTGAGTGTTGATAAAAAGATTTGGTGACAAAAGACCAGTTAAAGAGCTCATTTCTCTTGGAGTTAATGGAGAGAAAAGTGGAATTTTGGTGGCGTGTCTTGTCCCACTGGAAGGATCTGGAGCAGCAGGCTGGGCTGAGCTGGGAAAGGGGCTCATCCCGGAGAAAGGGAGGCTCAGAGGGAACCTTTTCACTCTCCTCAACTCCGTGACAGGAGCCAGATGAGGATGGGGCTCTGCTTCCAGGGAACAAGGGACAGGATGAGGAAACTGCCTCGAGTTGCACCAGGGGAGGTTTAGTTGGATATCAGGAAAAAGTCCTTCACTCAAAGAATTGTCCAGCCCTGGGGCAGGGGTGGAGTCCCCATCCCTAAAGGCATTTAATGTCCCTGTAGATGTGGCACTTGGGGACATGGTTTAGTGGTGGCCTTGGCAGTGCTGGGGTGACAGTTGTACTCCATAATCTTAATGGTTTTTCCTAACCTAAATTATTCCCTGATTTTAACAAATTATCCCTGAGATGTTTCTGAACCACTGAAGCCAGCTTGGGTTTAGAAAACCACAAAGTCATTTTTCCCAGCAGAGGAAGCTGAGATTTGTCTGCCCATGGACATATTTTAGGTCAGGCAGCAACCAAAACTAATCCTAACACCTCTCAGTCTCTGCTTACCCAGTCTGGACTCACCCCTGTCAATATCCTTGCATCCCACTCCACTTAATCCCTGTTTCTTCTGGACATCCCTGGAGATTCTCGGTGCAAAGTGATGTCAGGTCCTTGGCCTTCCAGGTCTGCAGTGCGCAGCCAAATTGAGCTCATCCATCTTCCCTTTAAATCGCTGTCCACGTTGAACTCCTTCCCAATGTTTAAACCACTCCGAGGATTTGTATTTAAGAGGAACTTAAATTATTCAAGCCCTTAATGTTCGGGGCTTTTTTTGAAGATGCATTTTGGAGCTGTCAAGCGAACAATCTTAAATGACAGATTGATGAATTCATTGTCCCTTCCCACGTCTCCGGGAGGAGAGGGGAATGTGGCTCCCAGGGAAAGAGGCTTTGCTAACAGAGATAGGAGTTTTTCCCTTAATTCCCAGATTTTTGGGGCGTTAACACTCTTCTGCTGGATGTGGAATCAGCAGAGCAGGGTTGACATCAGCCGCAGACTCAGATTCAACCTGGGGATGGAAGAAATATTGAGGAGTTGCCTGGTTTTGTAGGGATGGGGTCAGGAATGCCAAGGTGCTGCTGGAGCTGAACACAGTAAGGGATGCAGGGAATAATAAGAAGGATTTCTACAGGCCAGAAAAAGGTCAAAGGAAACGTTTCCCCCTGAAAAGCAAGACCAGAAAACTCATAACAATGGATGAAGGATGAAATAATCAACTTTTTTTTTGCCACAGTTTTTATGGAAACCTCTCTTCCCACACCTCTCCTGGGGATGGACAATGAGGTGGGGACAAGAGGAGCAAAATCCTTCCCACCATAAAAGAACAGCAGGTTCCAAAACTCCTGAGGAACCTGGATGTTCGTAAGTCTGATGGGATGCATCCCAGAATCCTGGAGGAACTGGCTGATGTTGCTGCCAGGCCATGCTCCGTGGTATTGGAAGAGTCACAGGAGGGAGGTGAAATTCCTTGTGACTGAAAAAGGGGAAATGTTGATTAACCAACCCAGTGGCTTTTTATGGTGGAGTGACCACAAGGAACAAGGGAATGGCTACATTTATTCCTTTATCTGGAATTCTGTAAGGTCTTTGATGGAGTCTGCCTGATAAAACCAAATCCAGAGCCACACAAACCCATCGCTGCCTACACATCATCCTAAAAACCCAGGATAATCAGCCCTTTCTCAAATCCTTCCCAGGAATGAGGACTGGAGGAACTAGCTGATGTTGCTGCCAGGCCATGCTCCGTGGTATTGGAAGAGTCACAGGAGGGAGGTGAAATTCCTTGTGACTGAAAAAGGGGAAATGTTGATTAACCAACCCAGTGGCTTTTTATGGTGGAGTGACCACAAGGAACAAGGGAATGGCTACATTTATTCCTTTATCTGGAATTCTGTAAGGTCTTTGATGGAGTCTGCCTGATAAAACCAAATCCAGAGCCACACAAACCCATCGCTGCCTACACATCATCCTAAAAACCCAGGATAATCAGCCCTTTCTCAAATCCTTCCCAGGAATGAGGAATTGGGACCAAGCACCAGCCATTAACACCACAGAGTATGTAGAATTTTGGAATGGTTTGTTTTGGAAGGGAACTTAAAATCATGGAATTCCAAACCCATGCCGTGGACATTTTGGGAAGGGATTTCAAAAAGTGCAGCGGGGGTTGTTCAGTGCTGTTCCCTCCTTGGGAACAAGGGGACAATCCAGGCATGTTTATTGTGTAAGAACAGACTGAAAATCTGGGAAAAGCCCCTGCTTGCCTTTTTTTTTGCCGATCTCAGCTCCCACTTCAGGGCAGAGCTGCCTCCCACAGCCTCCTGGAAATAACGAACAGCAAAAAGATCCAAAATCCCGGAGGGATAACACAGCTCCAACGTTAATGCACATGGAAAGTTGTGCTCGTTCCTGGCCTTTTCCTTCCCAGACAGATTTTGTCAGACGGCAGCGAGTTCATCTCAGAACAGATGACTGAAGGCTGCAGGGATTGATTTCCAAGGGCAGGAGGAAAAGAGCTGAATCAGGACAGCCGGGATCCAGACGCGATGTGACAGCTCCTGAAGTATCCGAAGGGTGGAAACGCTGCGGAAACGGCGGCTTTGTGGGAAACGCCTTCATGGAGATGTCTCAGGCTGCTTGCTGCCTATTAAAGAAGGGCCACTGAACCATTCCCAGCGTATTTATGGGGGGGTTTGGTGGCTTTAATAAAGTGGGAATTGTGAAGGTAAAGAGTGGAGAAATCAAATTCCTGGATGAAAGATTCCCAGCAGCTTTCTATTCCTCGCAGAGCTCTGGGATGAAGTTTCATGGATGCAAGCAGGCCAAGAAACAGACTTGGGAAAATCTGCCTAATACGTGGAATGTCCTGCAGTAGAATTCCTCGTTCTCCTAGTTATCCATAAATGCCAGGCTTTGTATTCCAAATTCTTGGCAAAGCAAGGAGTTGCCTCTAGGAACTTGCTGGGTCTCATCTGAGACCACTTTCCCTTCTTTCTGAGGTGTGGAGTTAAAGTTCCCTAATTTTAGGTGCTCAGCAATCCATTAACATGGATTAATGGATTAATTTGAGTTAACCTTCGTTTGAGTTCTCAGTGGGCATTGGGATGTGATGGTCTCATCCCAAGGGGCCTCCTTGGATCAGAGGAGCCCTGACCATGTTCCACTGACTGGCTATCCTGGGAATCCAGACCACTCAGTTGGACATGGGTGCTTGTATTCCTGAAAATTAAAGAAAGAAAAATCCAAACCACATCCGAGAAGATTTCCTCCAGCAAAGGAAATACCTCTCTTATCTGGCTCAAATGGCTCAAACCTCTCTTTAGTGCATCCTCCCTGCTTCCCTGCAGGATTAGGAGTTGGTAAGATCAGGAATGGAGGCTAATGCCGTTCCCTGGGAAAGGGATCAGAGCTGAGGTTGTTCCTGGCAAGCCCATGGATTGTGGATCCTTTAACAGCACTCAGAGGGTGCTAATTCCCTCCGGGAGGTAAGAGTCCCCTCCTTATTTTTCCTCCTCTATCCTTAGCCCATCCCTGGGCTTTAAAGGAAAGCCACCTGGCCGTGCTCCTCTGCAGCACCTGCTTTTCCTTGGATTACACAACCAGAGCCGAGACAGGGGTAACTTAAGAATGTTCCCTAATGGAGCCTGTGCTTTCCTTATCTCCCTGTGATAAAAGAGGGAGAGGGATGAAATGTAATTCCCAGTTTGCCGCCAGTGTGACCAGACTCCACGTGGGACCGGGCTGGTGACGGCAGGAAACTGCTGACACACACAAGAGCCAAGGGCATCCTGATTTGGAGCTGTCTCCAGCTTTTAAAGGACCAGGAAGCGACAGCGGCTCCCTCAGGCTCGGGTGGCGGGGAAATGAAGCCGGCTGGTGTTTCCGAGCTGTGTTTTCCAAGCCTGGAGCTCTCCTAAAGGACACTCAGCTCCCTGCTGGGATAATCCGTTGTTGGTGCAGGGAGAGCTGTGCGGAAATACAGAGGAATGGTTGGCTTGGGATCTCTGGAAAAGAGAGGAAAAGGGGAAAGGCTGAGAGAATTGGGATTGTTCAGCCTGGAGAAGGGAAGTCTTTGAGGTGACCTAATGTGGCCTTCCAGTTCTTGAAGGAGTCAAAAAGAAACATGGAGAAGGACTTTGGATGAGGGCATGGAGTGACAGGACAAGAGGGAATAATTTCAAATTGACAGAGAGCAAGTTTAGATGAGGTACTGGGAAGAAATTCCTCCCTGTGCGGGTAGTGAGGCCCTGGAATGGAATTCCCAGAGAAGCTGTGGCTGCCCCATCCCTGCAAGTGTCCAAGGCCAGGTTGGACGGGGCTTGGATCAACCTGGGACAGTGGAAGGTGTCCCTGCCCATGGAAAGGAGTTGGAATTGAATGATCTTTAAGGTCCATTCTAACCCAAATCATTCCATAATTCCCTGGTTTTGTGATTCTCTAATGTGTCCTCAAGGGTATCATTTATCTTGCACACACCCCATTTTTTTGGGTAAGGGAGGCAATTATCCCATGAACTTTGATTCCACCTATTCCCACAAGAATTGTGAAGACCGGTTCATTGTCCAGCCATGAATTGCTTTCAAAAAACCTGGAGCACTTCTAAAAGCTCATCTCCAGCTCGTTAAAACCCATTAAAAACATTTAATGCTTGATTGGTGCTGAAATCCTGCAGTAGGAAAGGCAACTTGGCCTTTCCCAAGCCTGGAATGGAAGAGGAAACACACTCAGTGAGTTCCCTGATCCAAGTGCACCATAGGAGTGATCCCATTTACATCCCCACGATGAATCCCAGGGATTCTGGACTCTCCAGGTGCAAAGAGAGGCTCTGAAAATTCATGTAGAAAAGCCTCAGGTCTGTTTTCAGCACTTTAGACTTGACCTTCTTGACCCTTTTCTCAGCCACTGAGCTGGAAAGATGAATTAAAGATGGGATTAAAATGGGAGCTGCTTTTCCCTCAAAAATCCATTGTCCAGATCTCCTTCAGATCCATTCATTCTTACCTCAGCTTGGCTCAGAGCTGCCAGCTGGAAGTTTAGGGAGGGGAGGTGACATCTCCTGAACCTTGGACTTGATGATGCTCACGGTCTTTTCCAGCCTTGATGATTCTGTGGTCCCTCATCAACAGTTTCCTCAGGGATTTTGAAAGGAGAAATAAGTAGGAGGCTTGTGTGATCACCACTGGCTGGTGGGAAGATTCAGAAGTGGGGGTCAAATGTGTACGGGAAAGGTGAGGCTAAATTCTTACCACGGAATGGTTTGAATTGGATGGGACATTAAAGTCCATCTTAAAGTTTAGGTGGGATATTGGGAAGAAATTCTTCCTTGTGAGGGTGGTGAGGCCCTGGAACAGGTTTCCCAGAGAAGCTGTGGCTGCCCCTGGATCCCTGGAAGTGTCCAAGGTCAGGCTGGATAGGGCTTAGAGTGAGCTGGGACAGTGGAATGTGTTCCTGCCTGTGGGGGCAAGGCGTTGAAATTCCATGGTCATGAAGGTCCTTTCCAACCCAAACTATTTTATAATTCCTGGACCCACCCCATTCCTCTCCTGCCTGATGCAGCACTGGTCCATTCATTTCTCCACCTGATCTATCCTGTCTATCCCATTTCTCCCACTTCTCAAGCTCTGTCAGTGGGAGTGCAGGAAGAAACCCTGGTACTGCGCTTAGGCTTGTGCCATCTTCTCCCAGTGCTGCTCCATTTTCCACTCATCCTAAAATCCCACAAACCCCTCTTTTCCCTCCCTTTCTTCCTCCTTGTCACTCTCATCCTCTCTTTCCAATGCCATAGGTCAGGAGGAGTGTGAGGAATGCTGAGGAAGAGCTGGAAAAAGCAGAAATGGTCTCCCCACCCTACATCTCTTTGGAATCTAATTTCCAACCTCCAAGCCGGATTCCTCCNTTAAGGCACCAGGCCCTGTCTGCTCCTTGCTGTGCTGCTGACAACAGGGGCTGGGATGTGATGACATCCAGCCGACTCCAGTCATGAGCTCTCCTTGGGATCCTGGAGGTGATGACTCCACGGGCTGTGGGAACAGTTGGAATCCCCTCCTGGACACGGTTATGGGGAAGAGGGATCTGTTTTCTGGGAAGGTGAGCACAACCACCCGCTCCTCCCCTAAAGCAAGGTTCTGAGCCCTCGTGCTCCCAGAGCAGATCCCTGAGCCCTGTTCTATCCTCATCCTCTGCTTTTTGTGATCCAACTCACTTCTGCAGAGCCACAGATCATCCTGGAATCATGGAATGGTCTGGATTGGAAGGGTCCTTAAAGATCATCCTGTTCCACCCCCTTCCAGGCTGCTCCCAGCCCCATCCAACCCGGCCTTGATTTTCCAAGCAAGAAATGGATCAGGCTGAGGAAAGTTGGTGGAAAGTGCTCCTCAATTAATCTGTCCCAGCCCCATCTATCATTAATTAAGTAATTTTCCTCATTAAGCTGCGCACACTTTTAACACACCCTGTTTATTTAATGACTCTGTGATCCTCTGAACACAGTTACTGGGAATAAGGAGGAAAGGATTAGCCCAGGAATCTCTGGCTGGATGAGGCTTTATTGGAAGTGCAGCGAGAGTCACATTTGGATTTTTAATAGATAACTCCTCTAAGTAATTGATTAAGTAATTGATTAATCATAAACTCCCAGACTGCCAGAGCCAGACTTAATTTTATGGCACTTAAAAAAAAAAAAAAAAAAAGGCAAGGATGAAGATGATGTAATAACCAGCAATCGAGAGGCAAATAAAGGAGGGGAGTGTTTGATTAAACATTCCATGGATTTTTATTGCTGTGGGGGTTATGGAAGTGCTTTCCGTAGGAAGAAACATCTTAATAACAGCCAAGGTTTTCCTGGAGCTTTCCATGAGCAAGCTGGTCGGGATGGGGGAGAAGGTGATAATGAGGAATATTTTCAATCCCTCTCTAGCCCAGATAAGCTGTGAAAAATGAAGCTTGGAGCAGGATGTGATTCCATGTCACAGGTAACATTCCAGAGCCTGGCTCCCAGCAGTGGTGGCTCCAGCCCAGGATTTGGCAGCTGGATGCCCTGCGGAGTGTCCTGAACAAGGTTTCTTGAATATTGGACAAAAAAGTGTGGAATATTGGCCAGGGGAATTTTAAAGTATTTGGGGTAAAGTGGCCCTGCTTTGATGAGAAACTGTAAATCATGGAATGGTTTTGGTTGGGAGGGACCTTGAGGATCATCTCATTCCACCCCCTGCCATGGGCAGGGGTGGCTTCCACTATCCCAGGTTGATCCAATCCCCTTCCAACCTGACCTTGGACACTTCCAGGGATGGTGACAGACATGGCAGCAAAGCTTGGACTTCATCAGTGCAGACTAATTAAGGCTGAAGGGCTCCTGGGCATGTCCAGAAGAATTCCATGGATCTGGAGAACACCAAGACTGGAAATCAGGATGAATCCAGAAAATAGGATTTTTTCTTAGAGCAGGCAGGGGCAGGGATAGGGTTTGGAGAGCACAGATGGGATTTCTCTGTGGCCTAACACAAAACTTTCAATCTTGAGACTCTCCAGTTGACTTCAACAGGCCACAGGTGAATCCTGTGGCGAATTTCCTTGACCATATGGATTTCCTACCAAAAAAAAAAAAATAGGAATAAATCAAAAAGGGAATTATTTTGGGAAAATTTCCCCTCCGCTCTGCAGCTGCTGCCTCAGACCTCAGGTCCTTGGTGTCCACACCTGGAGAGAGAAGGATCCAGCCTTGGCCCAGCTGGTGATGATGGAAAAGAGAAGCTCTAAGGGTGTCATTCCAATCCCACTTTCCAGTGCTTCCAGACCCATGCACAGGAGCGGGCAATTCTGGTCTGAGACAGCTTCCAACCTGTCCATAGGGCTGGAATGTCCGGGATTTTCCTGGCTGTTTTCTGATCCCTTTTTTGTTGTGGTGGCAGAGGAGCTGAAGTCTCACCTGTGACTGCCCTGCACAGGTAACAAAGTAATTCCTGGCTCCTGGCATTCCTCTTTTCCCAGGAAAACAGTGGTGGGTCAAGGGGAAATGGCCTCAAGTTGCACCAGGGGAATTTCAGGTTGGATATTGGGAAAGATTTCCTCACGGAAAAGTGCTCAAACATTGGAAGTGTTGGAATCGCCATCCCTGGGAGTGTTCAAAGACCCCATTTCCAGAGAGCAGGGTTAGATGGGATATTGGGAAGGAATTATTCCGTGTGAGGGTGGTGACACCCTGGCACAGGTTTCCCAGAGAAGCTGTGGCTGCCCCATCCCTGGAAGCATCCAAGTCCTGGTTGGATGGGGCTTGGAGCAACCTGGGATAGTGGAGGCAACTGGTCAAAGGTCCCTTCCAATTCCAACCTTTTTATGATTCCACCATCCTCTAAAGAGGGAATAAATAAGTAGCAGAGAAAATTTCCATGGAATCTTCTCACTCCATCAAGGGTGAGAGGTCCGAGGTGACAGAATTCATCAGTCCGGGTGAGAATTAGGGAAACCCCCTCCTGGATGTGGATCCAGGCAGGCATGGATCTGCCTGGCATAGTGCAATTTCTGCGTGGCACGTGGATTTTTGCTGTTCCCGTACCAAAATTCCTCCAAAAACTTTTCTTGGAGGCTGCTCTGCATGTGGAAAGACACTTCGGAGCCAGGAGGGCTGGGAATAAAACTGGTCCTAGGTCCTGTAAAGTCCTCTCTTTAACCTTGCACCAGAGCTTTGTGGGTGAATCTGATTTTCTTCAGGAGCCTAATCCAGCCAGGATGACAAAAAAGCCTGGAAAAATCCACTGATTTTGGCTCTGAGGGCTACAGGTAGGAAAACAGCCTGAGGCAGAGGGGGAAGAGTTAAGGACGGGGGTGCAGGGGGAGAGAAGAAGGGGCTGAGATCGCAACACAAATAAATGATAAATCAAGCAGCAGGAGAGAATCCCTCCAGTGCCAGTTTATTTATCATTGTTTTCCCTGGACGCTGACGGGGCCCGGGAATGTGGGGTGGGCAACCAGCAAATCCGGCTTGATGGATGAGGCGTGGAGAGGGAAGGAGCCTCTGCCAGGCCTCGGAGAGGGGGGAGGCAGGAGGCAGCAGGGCAGGGATGCAGGGATGCAGTGCGGAGGGCTTGGCACTGGGGGGCCTTTCTCCTTCCCGGCCCCCATCAGCTCCATGGAAAAAGGGAGCAGCTGGTGCAGCAGCAGAGCCCAGGAATCAAGGCCCTGTCATTCCTGGAGATTCCTTGCAGAGAGTCAGGTCTGAGTTGGAGGGATCCTCGGAGCCAGGAGCAGCATCCGTGCTGCCAGGGAAGCTGGTTTTCTGACATCTTTGCTGCATCCCAGAACTCTTTATCTACTAAATTTCCTTTCTTTCCAATACATTTTGTGACATTCTCATTATTAAAAAAAAAAAAAAAAAA
>VYZR01084852.1:24227-35367 GCA_013400675.1 Oxylabes madagascariensis
AAAAAAAAAAAAAAGTGCTGTATTGAATCTCCTGTCTGCTGGGAAAACACAAGAGCCCAGATCCCTAAAAGTCCTTAAAAGTCCTTAAATCCCCTGTGCTTTTTGTGGATATTCCTCTTATCCAGGCTTTTCCAGAGCTCAGCTCAGCTGCCATTTGAATCCTAGCGTACTTAAATCCCCGATCTCCCAACATACTCTTTGAGCTGCTTGGAGCCCTTGCTCTCCAAAAATCCTTGGAGGTCCAAAATCTGTTTGATCTAGGAATTGGCCACTGGCTTGTGGTGAAGGTCTTAGAACTGGAAAATGAGGAGCGTTCCCCCAGAAACCCAGGCACGGAGCAGGGACTGGAGGAGGGCAGGAAGGAGAAGAAAAGGAATGTGGATACAGCTCCAAGGGTCCTGACTACTTGACCTCCTCCATGGCAGGAGGCTTGGAATGAGGTGGTCTTTAAGGTCCCTTCCAACCTGAAGCATTCCATGGTTCTACAAAAGGCTTGGGATGCATTTTTCTGTCTGGAAAACCCCATGAGGATTTCACCCATCACCTTAAAGCCAGTTTAGAAGAGACTCTTTTATCTGTGTCCATGTCCATAAACTCATGCAATAGTTTGGGTTGGAAGGGATCTTAAATATCATCTGGTTTTAACCATGGGCAGGGACACCTTCCACTAGACCAGGATGGTCCAATTCCCATCCAACCTGGCCTTGAACCCTTCCAGGGATCTACACAAACCTTCCTGGTTTTCATCAGCCACTCAAAATCCTCAGTTTTTTCCACCCGATTTTTGCTTTAATGCAGCTGAGGATGAGCTGATTCTGCCCCTCTAAAATTTGCTGATGAGATCCCACCAGGAATGCTGCATCCAGCTCTGGGATTCCCGGCACAAGAAGGACGTGGAGCTGTTGGAGAGAGTCCAGATGAGGCAACAAGGTGGTCAGAGGGGTGGAGCAGCTCTGCTGTGAGGGAAGGCTGGGAGATTTGGGAATGCTCAGCCTGGAAAAGAGAAGCTTTGGGGTGACCTAACTGCGGCCTGCCAGTACCGGAAGGGATCCTGCAAGAAAAATGGAGAGAGACTTTGGATAAGAGGTGGAATGACAGGACAAGGGGAGGTGGCTTCAAACTTCCAGAGGGCAGAATTAGATGGGAAATTGGGAAGAAATTCTTCCCTGTGAGGGTGGTGAGGCCCTGGCACAGGTTTCCCAGAGGAGCTGTGGCTGCCCCTGGATCCCTGGAAGTGTCCAAGGCCAGGCTGGATGGGGCTTGGAGCAGCCTGGGATAGTGGAAGGTGTCCCTGCCCATGGCAGGGGGTTGGACCAAGATGATCCTTAAGGTCCATTCCAAACCATCCCATGATTCTATAAAATTCAGAGATAATGACTCATGGCTTTGTCCCCAAATCTCAGTTTTATAGATAATTTCAAGGGTTTCGCAGATCCTTGCTCTGCCTCGGGCAGACGAGGTCTCTGTGCCCTTATAAATAAGGAAAATTTTCCTTCAGAACCTGCGATTTTGTCACTTCTCTCTATTCCCAGACCTCACAAAGCAAAACCAATCCCTGTAAGGGACAGCAGGAAGGGATGGGATCGGGATTGCCCAAGTTTTGTGAAGAGCCTTCCAGGTTCTTCCACAGCTGGGAGGGGAGAGGGGTGGATTTTATTTATTTAGAGCAACTCCCTTCCCTCAGTGCAGCCTCTGGGACGCATCCCTCAGCTGTGTTTGCCTTTCCCATCATTGGGAAGGAAGCAAATCAATGCAATCCCTGGATGGAATTAAAAATAACAGAGAGCTTTCTTTTAATGTCCCATAAAAGACTGAGGCAACACTGTCTGATTTGCTCCTATTTTTTTCTTTCTGATTTTTATTTTAGCTTTTTGGTCAGCTCTGAGGAAGCTTTGGGAGCGAGGAGGGAGTTCAATAATTACCTCCTGATTCCGCCCCGGATACGGTGCCCTATCCCTAAAGCGCAGGCCCTCCACGCCTGCCCTTCATCTGCAACTCCAAGGGAAGCAGTTTTACATGGAGCCACATTGATATTCAAATGGATTCTCGTGGAAGCAGCATTCCAGCCAGGAGCGTGTGAAAGAGCAACTAATGGATTAGTATTTATGGTCGGGTATAATCCACATTTTAGGATATTGCGGCTGGAAAGGGACAGATGATGAACTCCTTTTTTTGCAGCCCCCCTCCTCCTCCTCCATCCCTGTTTTGCCCACTCCATCTTTCCTTCTTTTCTGCATCCCCCTCCTCCTCTCCCGGCTGGGATGCAGCAGCCTCCTGGCACCGCTGAGCTTGGCAAAATTGATGACAGGACTTTAGGATCCATTAGAAAAACAAATTCTTAAACAGTGTCTTCTAAAATCAATCACTTTTACCTTTAGTGGGATTTATGGCTGCCCTGCCGGCCCTTATTGCAAAGATCCATGGCTGCCAAGAAGGAAAAAAAATTCCAAGTGGCTCGACTCGGGGCTGGAGGCTCTGAACTCTCCTCTTCTCCCCATGGAGGTGACCCCAGGTGAATCCAAAGGGAAAATTTGGTTTTGAGAGGGACTAGATCTGGTTTATGGGGACAGAAATCCTAAGAGAGATGTGGAACATCCCTAAGCCAGGCACTCCAGACAGAGGTGGGAAGCAGGAATGCTCAGGAATGGGAAAAAGGTGCTCCAAACATTATAAAAATATAGGGGTGGATAGAACAAGTGAATATTAACAGGGGAGGATTAGGAGCTTTCCTTCCAGGATTAATCCCTGCTCGAATCCAAGGATTTCTTTTATATCCTGGTGTGAAATGTGTAAGAGATGCACAAAGTTGTGGAATCACATCCTTGGGAGTGTCCAAGCGCAGGCTGGACAGGTCTTGGAGTAACCTGGGATAGTGGAAGGTGACCCTGCCCATGGCAGGGAGTTGGAACGAGATGATCCTTACATCCCAACCCAAACCACTCTGGGATTCAATGATTCCATGCACAAGGTGATAATTCCATGGGGAAGGAGGAAAAACAACCAGTTAATCAGAGTAGGACAGATCAGAGCAGCAGGAAGGAGCTTCCTGGCCCTGGGTGTCATTCCAGGAGTTGGGGCACATCCTGGTAAACTTCCTAAACAGGGAGACACGCACAGGAGAGGGGAATAATCTTCCCAGGGATGGATTGATGGATATCCAGCAGCACGGGGATCAGACCTGAGAGGAGAGAGGATTTTGGAGGTTCTGTTATGGCTTTTCCCTTGAATTGTTTTTGCTTAAGGTTCAGGAAAAAAAAAATCTCTTCCAGGGTCCTATTTAAAAAAAAATGCGAAGTTTACCAAAAGTGTGGCATATTCATGGAAATTTTAAGGGGTTTGGTTGGTTCCAGGGATCCCAGATTTCATTTACATTAAATTCACCGGTGAGAGAAAAAAAAAGGGAAAACTTTTTCCACAGGTATGTTGTGCCTCTAGGTATTTAATCCAAGCTGGCATGGAGAGGGGAATTATTTTGGTTTGAACCTCCTGATGCTTCCCAGAGCCTTTTTTCCTCACTTTTAGGAGACTGGGAAGACTGGGCTGGAAAATTGAGGAGGTAAAAGTGGGATGAACAGGGAGGAAAAAGGGAAGCGACACAAGAAGCGAACCCAGGTCTCTGAGCACCTTCCCTGCCTTGGCTCCGGGGCTAGGAGGGGCCGATGCCAGGACATGAGTAAATCCAGGGAGAAGCTCGTAATTCCTATCGATTCTCCAGCAGGCAGCACGAGGTGGATAAAAATGCTTGTTCTATCATTTAGAAAAATGGCAATGTTATGATAGAAGGGATTGATTTTCCTCTTTAGGAATATTCATAAACACCGGTTCCAAGAACTGATAAATCCTTCCCCTGCGCTGAGTAAATCATTCCCAGGGCTTCCCAGAGCGCCGGGGGCAAGGGAGAATGTGATTTTTAATTCCTTCTGGAGGAGCTGAGAATGGGGGGAGTCTGGGGGTGCAGGTCACCCACAGCCAGCCCTTCCTTCTGAGGGACTTCAAAGTCCCATATTCCTCATTATTTTCCTGTTTTGTAAAGCTGGGAAAGAGGCTGAAGGCTTCCCTCCCTGGCCCTAGTTTTGATCCCACTAAATCAGCTGAATCTGGGATTTTTTTTCTGGCTGCAAATTCCAGTTTTCTCCCCTTTTTGTGATGACATGGAAATGTGAACTCTGGCTGGGATGTAAACCCTGATCCCTTCAGGAATTTTCCCTGGGATAATGCCATCTCACCGTGGCTTTTGTTCCTTCCCTTTAGCCATTCCCAGGGACAGGAGCACATCCCACATTGGCCTGGTGTGAGCCAATCCCTGTTTTCTTCCCAGAAAGGGCAGATAAAATTCTCCGGGATCAAGGAGATCCTGTCCGAGCCCATCCAGAAAACCCTTGGCACACCTGGCCTCCACTTCCCACTTCTGGTTTAAGGTGGGATGCTTTCCCACTCCATGAATTTACAAGCCACCTCCAGGACGCTGGCATCAACTGAATGCCACAGTTCGGCCTCTGGGGTGGTTAAGAAAAGGTGGAGCCACATTCCAGCTGCATTCCCACCTCCTAGGGTCATCCAGGAACTCATCAGGGAGCGTTCACATCCCTGGAAGTGCTCAAGGCCAGGGTAGATGCCTTTTGGAGCAACCTGAGGTCATGGAAAGTTGCCCATGGCAGCGTTTGGAACTGGATGGGCTTTGAGATCCCTTCTAACCACATGTAAGAAGGATTCATCCCAAGAAAACCTGGAAGAGCCTGATCCTGCTGGACAAAATTTGGTGGGCATGGGCATTCCAATCTTAAAGTAGCTTGGAATGGTTGGGGTGGAGTTTGTCCATCCTCTTCCCTGTGGGAACACTGCTCCCCTTCCTGCTGGTGTTTCCAGGATCCTCCTGGCTCAAATGCCTCTGCGTGTGGCCCTAAATCCCCACAAATTTCCTTGTCCCTTTTCTGCTCAATCACCTGTGGTTATCATCCAAGAAGCAAAACTCCTTGGAGATATCCCTGGAAATTACCCCACAGGACCCATTTCTGATGGAAAGAAAGAAAAAAAAAACGATGAGGCAAATCAAAAATTCCTGCCTGTCTTTCATGTGGGTATTTCGAGAAATAGAGGTTTTTATAGGGACTTGATATGATTAATAAAACCAGGAACATTTTCATGATGTCTCCATAGGAATTCCACCTTTTCATAAGCTTTAGCTTATCTCACATCACTCCATCGCCTGTGGAATTTCCTGGAACAGCAAGAGAAGGAAAAGGCAAAGCATCCTCACTTGTCCAGGTCACTTCTAACATCTTGCCTAGAGGGAGATACTGAAAATGTGGATATTTGCAGGATATTTGGATACCTGAGGAGGAGCTTTATCCACTGAGGGAAAAAAAAAAAAAAAGAAATTCACTGTGCGTCCTGATAAAAAATATTAGCAATTTTAATTACCTTTTAGATTTTACTCCTGCACTAATCCATTTTAATGAGGTCAGCCTGCCTGGCTCCAGGTACCTGGACTAAGTGGAGCAGTTTAATGTCGGGATCAGGGATGAGGAGCACAAGGAAGGGGGGTCTGGATGTTGGACTTTATATCACCCAAAATTACGGCGTAAAAATTGACTCCGTTTGCACATTTTTAACTGGATTTGAAATCGACACCATGTGTAATTATAAAAAGGGATATATCTGCTGGGAATGGGATGAAGCACAGGATTTTCTGTAGGAAAAATTTGCTTATTAGTGCACAGGGAAGATTTACGGGGTGATATAATTATTTATTAGGATGTATTTTGTGGAGAAGGGATCATATTATCCATATATTTCCTGCATTATGGCTCTGAACAGTCAATATTAATATTGCTGGAATTTATGATTGGATTTTAGAAAACCACTTTTCCCTCTGTTGTTTCACTCCTTTAGGGAGTAGTTACATGGATTGGAATATGGGAATATCAGGAAGATCTTCCTGCAAAACCGGAAATTTACAGCAATAAAGGGTTGGAGACAACCTGGAGACAGGGATTGGGGTGAGCCCAAACTGTTCCCTATGATAGGAACCCACCTCTCATCCTGTCCTGGACATGAAAAATGATCCATGGAATCATGGAATGGTTTGGGTTGGATCATCTTGACATGGGCAGGGACACCTTCCACTTGCTCCAATCCCCATCCAACCTGGCCTTGGACACTTCCAGGGATATTGAATCCCCAACCACCACATGTCCGCAGTTCTTCCATGTCAAGAGGAAAACTGGAGCTCTTCCAAGGGATTCCTGCTTCTCCTTCCTCCTCTTTTGCTCCCAGTTTTTGGAACTACAGCTCCAGCTTGGAATTTCGGAATTACGGCTTCGGGCTTGGCTTTGGGGACCAGCTTGGGATTTGGGGACCACCCGAGGCTTTCCAAGCAGCTTCTTCCAGACCCTGTGGGACAAGAAGAGGGTTTATTGTCATTGTCAGGTGATGTTTGTTGATGCATCAGGCTGCCCCTCACCATCGTCTGGTTGGCGTTCTGTGGGAAGGGAGGGAGCCTGACAGATGTCAAATTTGATGGGGAAATTGATAAGCATCGATAGTGGAGATCGGAAAAGTCCTGGAGGGAGATCTGAGGATGGATAAATATGCCGGGGAGATGGATTTGGACAGAGCGCATCCGTCTCAGATAGGGATCAATACATCTATACCTCTTTTACACCCATCGGTTGTTATCAATGGCCACCCGACTTATTTGATCTTTTCTGTTTTGCAGGATGAAGGAAACGTTTTCCCTGGATCCACACACAGGAGGGAAGGCAGAGCAGTGGATATCCAAGAGACTGATGCTACAGAAGCCCTAGATTGCATCTTTGCCCTCTCTCCTGTTTGCTCTGCTCCCCCTCACTCTGAAAATCACCCTGAAATTCCCCTCTCAGAGAGGTCCCCAAATCCTGGGACTGAGAGATGGGATCCATCTGTGCAGTTTTATCTGGGATTCTCAACCCTGGCAGCACCAAGTCTTGTTTTTCCTGTAAATCCCACGTAATAAACCCCTGGGAACTGTGCAACAAATTGCTTAAGTTGCTGTTTTCTCTCCAGCCTCTCCCCCCCCGCCCCGCTCCCTATCCATGATCCTCCCCCTGGCTTTGGCTGTTTATTGCCAGCGGAATCGATTCGGGATGGTTTCCCCCTCCTCCTCCTCTTCCCTCTGCCCCCATCTCCCACCCTCTCTCCTCGCTCCCATCACCTTTTCCCCCTCCCTCCCCACCTTCCCGGAGCTCCGGGGAGCCCGGTCAATCCATCACCGTGTCCCAGGCGTGTGACAGCCCCTCATAAATGCACCACAATGAGCCCAAATCAGCACCAGCCCAACCAATTTCGCAGAGCAGGAAACATCTGAGGAGCTGAATCCCGGCGTGCCGGAGATTGGAATTGGGAAATTGGTTCTACTCCTCTTCCGTGGTGCTTTTTAATATTTTTTTTTTTTTAAGCTTACCTATAGATTCTCTCCCTCTTTAGATACATATTTAAGGTAATTCTCCCCCACCTAAATCTCCAGTGCTTATTCCACATGGACGGCGTGGCCCAGTTGCTCTCTCCCTCTCTCCCTCTCTCTCTCTTCCCTCGATTAGGAGAGGGTTTTATTGGGAAACTTGCTTAGGCTGCAGGAATGTGCTGCCTTCAGCAGATTGAGGCTGCGAGCGGGGATGGGCTCCAGTTCCCCCCGCCAGCCATCCCGGGAGTCCCTGCTCTCTCCTTTCAGGGGCTCGAAATCATGGAAAGCCACTTTTCCCATGGGATTGGCCCGTGTGGGGTGTGAGCGCTTATTCCCACCCAGAGAGGGTGAAGAGCGGGGTTAATGCACATCCTCATGGAGTTATGGATGTGTGACCTCACTCTGGGAGCGCTCAAAGGGCAGCAATTCCATGAAGATTTTGTCATCCCAAAGAACATTTGTCCCACTCGGATGAATGACGACCTGAGCCCCAAGGACTTGACAACAGCATGGATGGACATCCCCCCTTTTTTGGAGGCACTTAGGGAACATGAGTCCCACAGGGAATTGGAAGGGAGAGCTTTGCAGAGCTGGGATAACCCCCTGAGAGTGCCTGGCAGGAAGGGACTCCTGGTGTCACCTTCTGGTCACTGCTGGGGGGTGATGCCGAGGTTTTGTGGTGCCAAGCTGGGAGATGTTCCCTGTTCGTGGCACGGATGGGGTGCAGAAGTTTGGGTTGAGCCAGCAGAAACGTGGAAAAGTAAAATCTCACAGGAAAATTCTGTCTCCGGTCTGGAAGGCTCAAGATTAACCCCCCCTTAGAGGTAGAACTGCCCGTGGGCTCTTCCAATGGAGGGACTGGAAACAGGGAGAGGAAAGGGTCAGAAAATAACAGAAAAAATGAGGTGGAGCTTCAGGAAACCCTCAGTTTCTGTTGGGATGTTGTGGGTGCTTCACAAGGGTTAAAAAACAGGGAAAAGAAAAACTGGATGGATGAAGCCGGGGAAAAATCTGTGAAGGGCTGTGAAATGCGAGACTGCCCCTGGCTCCAGAGTTGCAAGCTGGACAGTTTGGAAAATAGGGATGGTATTTTGGGGAGTTTCCATTAGGATCGTCTTGTGTTTTAGAGAGCCTGGTGGGAGATGAGCTCCCAGGCCAAGCTGCTCCGGCCTTTCTTAGGGAAGGATGGTGAATGCCGTGAAATGTCTGACGTGCTTCTGAATGGATCCAACAGGAAAGATGGGGAGGGACTATTTGCTAGGGCCTGGAGTGACTGATAAGTGGGCGGATGGCTTCCCACTGCCAGAGGGCCGGGATGGATGGAATATTGGGAAGGAATTCTTCCCTGTGAGAGTGGTAAGGCCCTGGCACAGGTTTCCCAGAGAAGCTGTGGCTGCCTCATCCTTGGAAGTGTCCAAGGCCAGCTTGGATGGGGCTTGGAGCAACCTGGGGTAGTGGAAGGTGTCCCCTGCCTGTGGAACTGGATGATCTCTAAGATCCCTTCCAACCCAAACCACCACAGGATTCCGTGAGTTGCATCCAAAACAGGATGGAAAAGCCTCCATCCAGCCTTTCCCTCAGGTGCCTAGCACCGACCAAAAATAAACCAAATCATCCTGGGAAGCTGCTCCCACACCAGTGGGGAGAAGTCTTGGATCTCCTTAGATCCTGGCTGACACCTCCAAGGAGATTTCTGACCATGCACCTGTTTAGGTGGGACCCGGGTGGTTTTCCAAGCACATCCACGTCTGACCTGGGTGGTTTTCCAAGCCCATCACGACCCCAGTTCCAGAGCAGCCTCTCACCCAAACTGCCAAATCTTCTCCCTTCACCTCTTGCCACTCGAGCCATTACACTCGGAGCTTCCCTGAGTGCCCAAGGGCCTCTCCCTGGTGATCACTCATCCCGGGAAATTGTTACGAGGCAGATAATTAATTGTTGCGAGTCACTAAAAAAATGATCATTCTTTGCAGAAAATTACCCCGATGTTCTGCAGAAATGTTAATGCTCACAGCCATAAAATGAATGGGGAGCTACAGCTCCAGCTGCCAGGAGAGCCGTGAGTTATAATCCCACCACTGGGTGCGGAAAGCCCGAGCTTCCAGACGTTTCTGGAGAGAGGGAATGCATTTTCACTGGATAACAGTTTAATTTTATGATTATTTTTTCCTGCCCCAGAGTCCGCAGCTGAGTATTAATGACTGAAGCAGGGATAGGAACAGTTTTGCTGATCCCAGCTTGGAGTGGTGAGAGGCTTCATATTTATTTCCATCTGGCTACCGGGATTTTACTCCAAACAGTTGGATAAAAGGACTTGGAAAGTCATGGCAAGGCTGGTCAGGCTTTTAGGGCTGTATTCCATTGCCTCCTGGGAATAAAGAGCTGGGATTTAGGAACAGCAGGGAGACAAAATGAAAATTAACAGGTTAATTGCTGAGAGTTAAAAACTCTCAATTTGTTCTCCAACCAAAATCCAGTCGGAGCAGCTGGAAAGGTGGTTTGGACATAGTCCTTGTCCCCATATCCCAATAAATCCAGCCTAGCAAGGCTTAGGATCTCTAAAGGTTTGGCTTGGGAGTCAGGATAACTCCTGACACTGCATCCAGCAGAGCTCCTGTGGCTCACAATGCAAACGCTGCTGATTCCAGAGCCCAGCTGAGGTGGGCAGGTGTAAAGAAGGACACGGAGTGGTTTTGGAAGGAATTCCTCCCATCTCTCTCCGAGATAAGACCTGACATTTTTATCGATTTCCATTTGTTCTGGAGCAGCATTTGCATCACTCACTCCACAAATGGGATGGGGAGATGACTCAGATCACAGCTGCTTTCCCAAATGTGGTGGGGTTTTTTTGGATCAGCTCTTGGCTTTCTTCTTCCGTGCTTGAATTCCAGTGACTTCACCTCCAAGAAATGGGGTGGGTTTCCCGGCTGCAGGGAAGTCAGCAAGTGAGACAAACACCTCCTCCCTCACTTCCAAACTTTTGTTTTCTCTGTTTTTCAGGCAGCTGGGTTGGAATCCATCTATGGACAGCAGGGTAGAAGAAAATGAACTTTCTTCTCCAGCAGGAGTCCAAGATCCAACAGATCCATGTCATATTCCAAGGAAAGCCACTAATCAGGGCTGGACAGATGGATTTTGCTGGACGGAGCACCGGGGATGAGAAAAGTACAGAGAGCAGAAATGTTGGTGGAGAATCCAGTTTGGGACAAAGGGGACGGATTCCAAGACAAGCAGCCGGAATCAGGGAGCAACAGGGCAGGAATTACAGGGAAATCCTGCAGGAATTCGGGTTGTTTCTGGCTGAGGGAAGAAATCCAGCCTTTGAATCCAATAAACAAAGCAGCCAGAGGGAGGGCAGGGTTGGGTGTCTCTGTCCCTGGTGGGGAGGTTTAGAAGCTGGAAAAGATTTGGGTTGGGCATCAGGCAAACATTCCCAAATGGAATGAGTGAAGGAATGTCTGGGAAGGAGAAGGACTTCCAAACACTGGGAGAGTTTGGGACCAGGTCAGGCAAAACCTTGGAAGAGCAGCGTGGATCCTGCTGCTCCTACTTGAGGAGAAGGAATGACTCCATGGATTCGTGGAATGGTTTGGGTTGGGAGGGACCTTCGGGACTGTCCAGTTCCAAGGGCAGGGACACTGTCTATGCCCCAGGTTGCTCCAAGTCCCGTCCAACCTGGCCTGGAACACTTCCAGGGAT
>VYZR01084852.1:35965-47115 GCA_013400675.1 Oxylabes madagascariensis
CTGAGGGAAGAAATCCAGCCTTTGAATCCAATAAACAAAGCAGCCAGAGGGAGGGCAGGGTTGGGTGTCTCTGTCCCTGGTGGGGAGGTTTAGAAGCTGGAAAAGATTTGGGTTGGGCATCAGGCAAACATTCCCAAATGGAATGAGTGAAGGAATGTCTGGGAAGGAGAAGGACTTCCAAACACTGGGAGAGTTTGGGACCAGGTCAGGCAAAACCTTGGAAGAGCAGCGTGGATCCTGCTGCTCCTACTTGAGGAGAAGGAATGACTCCATGGATTCGTGGAATGGTTTGGGTTGGGAGGGACCTTCGGGACTGTCCAGTTCCAAGGGCAGGGACACTGTCTATGCCCCAGGTTGCTCCAAGTCCCGTCCAACCTGGCCTGGAACACTTCCAGAGATGGGGCAGCCACAGCTTCTCTAGGAATTCTGTTCCAGGGCATCACCACCTCCCAGGAAAGAATTTCATCCTAATATCCCATCTGTCCCTGCCCTCTGGCAGTGGGAAGCCATTCCCTGTGTCCTGTCCCTCCATCCCTCCCTCTCCAGCTCTCCTGGAGCCCCTTGAGGCATTGGAAAGGGATCTGAGGTGTCCCCAGAGCCTTCTCTGCTCCAGTTTGAGCACCCCCGGCTCTCCCAGCTTGGATCCAGAGCAGAGATATTCCAGCCCTCCCCATGACCCTTTAGTGACTATTTCACCCTCTTTTCCAGTTTTATTTTCCAGGATGTTTTTCCCACGTAACCAAAACCCAACTAGAGAACAGCCTTTCTGCAGTCACACCTTTGGTTTCTGCTGATCAAAGCCAGGCTCAGAGGGCTGATGGAGCTCCCCGACTCCAGGACTGATCCCTCCTCAGTGCTTCCAACTCTAATGAGCTGTCTGGGAAGAGGAAAGGGAGACGGGAAGGTGCTTTGCCATCCCGAGGTGACACAAACCTGTCACTGATGCCTCCTTTGATGGCCTCTCACCAGGGAATGTTCCACAGGGATGCTCAGCTTGTTTGGGATTTGTGTTTTTTTTATCCCTCATCGTTATCAGGCTTTGATAAGTGACAGCGACCGGTGCCACCCTATGGAAAGAGAAATCACGGAAAGCTGCACTGGCAAAGGATTCATGCAGCAAGAAGCCCCCAAAGGATGGCCCTTCCATCCCATTTCTGGGGTTAAAACATTCCCAAAACTCCTCTCAACGCCATGTGTGATTCAGTTCATCAGTTTCCATTTCCATGGGATGCAATCCCATCTTATTAATTTTAAATTGCCCAAATAATCATTACCCTCTTAATTGTCTGCTTAATAAAGACCCTGATCCCCAAGGGCTTATTGAGGCTTATCTATTCCTGGGTGACCTGGTGGGTATTGATTATTTGCTCGTTAGTCTTCATTAAGGATGGGTTTTAATCAACCATTGGAAGATAATCCAGAAGCCAGCAGAAACTTTTCTTTGGAGACATTGCTCACCTCCAGATAGGACATCCCCCCAAAAAAGATGCTCATTTGCAGGTGTTCCAGGGAGGAAGCTGGATCTTGGATTTGATTTCCTGAGATTTTTATGATTCCAACTTGTTTCTGCTTTGTGGTGTCCTCCAAAATGTGCCCAGATCAGGAAGACATCCTTAAAATGGGGCTTAAATAGCAGAGTTTTCAGCCTCTCAGAAAATTGTGCTCACTTTTAGTGGGATCCCTGGGTTTTCCAGGCTGGAAGAGACCAGAAATCACCAATTCCTTGTGTCCGTGAGCTCTGCTACAGTATTGAGGGAATACCAGTGCCCTTCATCCCAGGAATGTCGTGGATGTAGAAAAATCTCAGCCCGGGGAGGAAAAAAAGGAGCTCAGAAATACCAGCATGATATCTTTGTGGAATCTGGGACACCCTCCTGAGGCTGCCAGATGTTTTATAGGATCTGGAGGCATCTTCTGATCCTGTCTGGATCAGAAGTTGGAGATCAGGCTGGAGAATGAGACTTTGCCCAGGTGAGGCTGCCAGGGAACACCTGGGCAGGTGTGGAGGTGTCTGAGGCCTCTTATCAGAACCTTGTTAAGCTTGGTTTCTCACCCAGAAGAGCCAAAGGCTTTTGGAATGTGGATTTTCCACCCTTTCCTTTCCAATGGGAAGCACTGCCTTGCCTTGCTGCACAGGGGGTAATTTAAAAAGGCAGAAGGATGAAGGGGTGGGGGAAAAGAAAGATTCTTCTTTTTCTTGGGGGCCAAATTAATGGAAAATCAATCCGGCCTCAAAAACCCATTAAGGGTGATAATGCACGGGTGACGTGGCAGGAAATCCAATAGTGGGAATTAAAGTGGGGGTCTCCCACTTTCCTGCAGCCACGGGAATTTGTGGGGATCGTGCTGGGGGCAGCAGATTCCAAAGAGTGCAGAAACCACTTCACGTCTTTCCAAGATGTCCTGGATTCCCACTCTGGCTTCCCATGGCAGCTCCCTCTTTGCCCAGAGCATCTGCTTGGAGGGTTGAAAATCCCTCAGGAATGTGTTCCATGGGTCCACTCAAGGCAGAATGGGATTAATTTTTAGGGAAAATCTCTTTCTGGATGTGCCAGGATAGAGACAAACCCATTCTGACCTCAGTGTGGGGCTCCTTGGAATTTGGATCCAAGATCTCAGAGTCCCAGAGTATCCCAGACACCCTCTGGAAAACAGGTCCTGGGCTGCCTCTTCTCCTCTGCTTGGCTGCCTTCCACAGGGATTGGATACAACTTTGGAAAGGAAAAAAACCTTGGATCAGGGCTGCCCCTCTGCAAAGAGGTGAAACCATGCAGGGAAAAGTCAAAATCCCTGTCAGGAATCTCCGGGATAAATACCACATAGTGGCAGGAATTTCCACCCCTCTGCCAGTTTTGGGACCACATGGATCGGTCTCACCAGGAGTCACCAAGTGGATCCCAGTGTGTCCCAGCGCTGTCCTAAAAACCCGAGGCTTGGGAAGATGAGGTGGCCTCTGGAATCCACTCTTGGAGGAGCATCAGCCCCCACAAACATCACATCCCCATCCCCACTCACTCCTGAGTTGCTGATGGATCTTTCCTATTCCACGTTTAATGGGAGCTGCCTGGCAGGTCCATCCAGCCCCACGGAGGTTCCCCCTTTCCCCCTTCTCCCCCCAGCTCCGTCTGCTCCCCCACAGCCCTCAGATCCCGGGATTTATGAGCCAGCCTTGCATTATGAGGTGAGTGACTTATCGCTCTGTCAGGGCCGGCGTTTTAAGACAGAATTATATGGGAGAGGGAAAAGATTTTTACCAAATTAATGAAAAATCAATCCAGCCTCAAAAATCCATTAATGGTCATAATGCACTGGTTCCAGATAGAGAGATAGTGGAGAATCCAATAGTTCCTGTTAAATACCTCTCCTGGAATGGAGCGCCTGGGATATAACTCATTCATTAGGCTGCCGATGTTTACTTTTTAAAGTGACACCAATCCCTGTCCCTGCAGGATTCCATGAAGAATTTATAAGCCCACATTCCCCCAGTGCCCATCTCCGGGGCCAGCCTGGAGGAATTGATCCTCTGTTCCCTTTTCTCCCCCTCCCTGGGACAATCCCTGCTGAGGCAGGGCTGGGATGACTCCGTTCCTACGGCTGTTGGTTTCCAGCCTTCCCTAAATCCCGGCTTTCACCCCAAACAGCTCTCCCAGGACCTGACCTGAGCTGGGGGTGTCTCCTCTCCACTTCCCAAGTCTTAGAGTAGAGCTTGGCTCAGTCTCCTCCCTGCTCTTCCCGGGACTGATCCTGCTCCCTGCCCAGCCTCATCCAGCTGTGGAGAGTGGGGATGGCTCTAGGGAACTGGGAATCACTGATGGTGCTTCCCCATTTCCCAGTGTTCTCAGGCTGAATTTGGATCATTCAGCCTGGAAAAGAGAAGCTTTGGGGTGACCAAATTCTGGCCTTCCAGCTCCTGAGGGGAATTTACAGGGAAGACGGTGCCAAACTATTCCCAAGAACAAGGAGTGACAGGAAAAGGGAGGATGGGTTCAAGCTGAGAGTAGGTTTAGTTTAAATATTGGGACAAGGCTTTTCCCTGGGAGTGTGGAGAGGAACTGGAACAGTAAAAACCTTGGAAAACCAGTTCATGCCATTCCTCCTCCATCGCTGATTCTCCATGGAGTGATCCAGTCTTCTGGAGGGGCCTGATTGTGGGAATTACATCCCACTGTGGTGTGTCCTGGTATCTTTAGGATGCTGAGCTCCAGGGATGGAAGACAACATGTTTTCATTCCATAAAGTGCCTGGTATTCCAAGGAGAAAACTTGTCTAAGGCATTGCTCAGAATGAGGGGAGTTGGATGGACCATTCCCGCTGCCCAGCATGTCCTGGTTGTGTGCTGGAGTGGATGGGAATTCTGCTTTTCCCAGGAAACTGAACCAAAGTCCGAGTGTTCGGCAAAGTGAAGTCAAACAGCAGACCCTGAATTTACAGATTTAAAACAAAAATATTTCCCTTGAAGGGGGTCTCGGTTGTTGCTCACTAGAAGGATCCTTGGAGATCATCGGATCAAACTCATCCAGCTCCAGCATCCTGCACCGGATGTTCCGGTTCTTTATCAGGCCCGGAAAAATCTCCTCCTCAGAGGAGAAGTGCAGAACGTTCAGTCTTGTCCAGGAGCCAGAAGTGAGTTGTACTTTTGGAGCTGCTCTGACCTCACCTCCCTTTGCTTTACAGCTTTCACAATCCCTGGGATTCCTGCACCGCCACAGATCCCTTCCTGATTCACACCGGGCTCAGCAAAGGTGGGATCAGGACCTGGCATGTTGGGATGCTATGCCTGGATAGAGTCAGCTCCACACATCGACCCTGCTAAATGTCATAATGCACCAGGCTTTTGTTTCCTTGGAATCTTTTAAAAAGCAATAAAAGGCCCCAGAATCCTGGGAGCGCCAAACATCCAACAAAGTGACAGCCTGTCAAAGCTGCCTTCCCGAGAAACCCTGGGCCCAGCAGATTTTAAGCAGGAAAATTTATTCCCGTGTCGCTCATCTCTCCGAGTGAAAAATGGCCAGGGCTCCTCTTTTGCATGAGGGCCGGAAAACTCCACAGTGCTCAAACAAGCGGAGCGGCCTCCAACAGGACCATTCATCATCCGGAAAAGGCAGCGGCGACAACCCCGCCGCCAAAAAAAAAAAAAAGTGGGGGGAAAAAAAATTAAGTTGTGGGTTTTATCCGAGCTTAAATGATCTCGGCCATTAATATGACACGACAGGCGGAGCACCACGCTTCCCTGGCTTCCCCGGTTTCCTTGGGATCTAACAGAGGTCTCCAGGGCAGCGGCTCTATTACCTGGTCACCTTTGCTGCTGGGGTTTCTCGGTTCCAGGGAGTTTTTCCCAGGGGATTTTGGGCCTTTTTGTGTTGAGATTGTGCAGATTTCTAGGAAGGGCACAGAGCAGGAGGGCGGGATGAGGAGTTGGGAAGGAGAGGAGGGAGCAGTTTCTGAGCAGAGCTTTCCACCCAGTTGGGAATGGATTTTTTCTGGAGATGGTTTGGAGTAGGAAGATCTCAGATTTGCTAAATTAATTTTTTCCATGAGCCACACTTCCAGCTTGACTTTTGTTGAACTGTCTTGAGCTTTGGGATGTTCACCCATCGCTGGAAGAGTTCAAGACCAGGTTGGCAGGGCTTGGAGAAGCTTGGGATAGTGGAAGGCATTCCTGCCCATGGCAAGGCTCTGGAATGAGATGATCTTGAAGGTTCCTTCCAACCCAAACCATTCCATGATTCTGTGGCTGCTCTTCAGCTTGGAGGACACGCTCCTTGTAAAGCAATCAGCTGTCACAGAGCTCTCTGCTTTCCATGTTTGTATCCCAGGGGATTAGTCCAAACAGCCCTAGATCTTCTCTGCAGATATCCAGGGCTATGATCCTTATTTTTGTCTTGTTCTTTTCCCTCAAAAGGCAGAATCCTGGAATTATTTAGGTTGGAAAAGGCCTCCAAGATCATCGAGTCCAACCTGGGTCTGATCCCCACCTTGTCACCAGCCCAGAGCACTGAGTGCCATGTCCAGTAATTCCCTGGATACCTTCAGGAACGGGGACTCCACCACCTCCCTGGGCAGCCCCTGACCACCTTTTCCATGAAGAAATTCCCTCTGATGTCCAACCTGAACCTGCCCTGAACGATCCCGTGATCCTGCATTTGGGAAGGCGAATACAGACGTCGACTTTTCCAGGAGGTGACAGTGACACAACCGGACGGTCCCAGCTGCAGCCTGAAGGTCTGACCTTCCTCCTGGGCACAGGTAGGATTTTCCCTCCTCCACTGCTGGGACTTTTCCAGGTCCTCACATGGGACCCATCACATGGAGCACATCCGTGACCACCTGCAGAACAATTCCATGGTTGGCAGCAGGACATGGATCAGGATTTTATTTAGAAACGCTGACGGATAAGGAGCTTAGATCCAGATCCTGTGGATCTTAATCCCCGGGGAGTTTTGGATGCCAAAATGAAATCAAGACCAGAAGAAGAAACCTTCACTTTCTTCCCTCTCCAAGAGGTCTTTAAATGGGTGGGATTGGTCCCGTGCCAGCATGAGGGAGCCGAGCTGATGGGAATTTCTGGTCACTCCGTGTCACCCTCACCCAGCTGGTGTCATCACCAGGTCAGGGAGACTCCAGTGGACCTTCCTGGCCTCAAGATCTCTTCCCAATGTATCCTCATGTGATTCCCTGGCTAAAATCAGCCTTGAGCTGTGCCTGAGGTCGCCCAAACCCCAGGTCCTGCCCTTGTGGTCCGTCCTGTGCCCGGTGACAGTGACCCGAGGGGCTGGCAGGGGATTTGTCACCTGCAGGGCTGCGTGCAGTGGATCTGTGGTGACGTTTTGTCCCCAGGCCAGCTGAGCTGTCCCTCATTTCCAGCTCCACGTGGTGACATCGCCCCTTCCACAACCCCACGTGAGTGTAAGACGCTTTCAGGGGCTTGCAGGATGATGGAAATCCCAGCAGGAGCCTGAGGATGCGTTTTCCCACTGGGAAAGTTTCCTCTCCTAGGTGCACCATTCCAAACATTCGACTTTCCCACTTCCTCAAGCCTGGGGAGATCCTGGAGAACCACCAATGTTGCAGCCCGAACCTTGACCTGCCACTCACAGGGGCGGAAAGAAAATCATGGAATGGTTTGGGTTGGAAAGGACCTTAAGGATCATGGAATTCCAACCCCCGACCATGGGCAGGGACACCTTCCACTATCCCAGGTTGCTCCAAGCCCCATCCAACCTGGCCTTGGACACTGCCAGGGATCCAAGGGCAGCCACAGCTTCTCTGGGAATTCCATTCCAGCTTCTCACCACCCTCACAGCCAAGAATTCCTTCCCAATATCCCATCCATCCCTGCCCTCTGGCAGTGGGAAGCCATTCCCTGTGTCCTGTTCCTCCATCCCTTGTCCCAAGTCCCTCTCCAGCTCTCCTGGAGCCCCTTTAGGCATTGGAAAGGGCTCTGAGGTCTCCCTGCAACTTTCTCTTCTCCAGACTGGACATTCCCAGCTCTCCCAGCCTGGCTCCAGAGCAGAGGGGCTCCAGCCTTTGACCTCCTCTGGACCTGCTCCAGCAGTTTCACATCCTTCTGACATTGGAGATACCAGAGCTGGATGCTCCAGGTGGGATCATGACAGGCTTCAACACCTTCGGGGCAGATTTCCAGACCTCTCCCTCCCTTTCCCAGGATTTTATAGCTCAAACCCATGAAGGATTCTCTGTAGTTTAAGGTCTTTTCTTTGTCTGTCCCAAGTCTTTTTGATCCCAAGGATTTCCTGGTTTCTGGGAGGGGTGGACAGGGAACACTGGGAATGCCATCACGGTGGGATTGATTTTATGTCTCTTTTGTTGTTTCAGAGTACACAACCAAAAAATTCCCAAACCCAGTCCAGCCTTTTATTTACAACCAAGTCTCTACCTTGGGCTTAGCCAGACCTGAGAACACCTTGGAATTTTTCTTTAAATCCTAAGTGGAGCATTTGGCAAGACAAGAAAAAAAAGGGAAAAAAATCAAAACCATCTTCCTCAGGTGTTTGGGAAGCTGAGAAGTTCCTCATTACACAGTCATGGTATCAAAAAGCTTTTTCCCATCCATATAAAATAATTCCCTCTATCTGATTTTAGATGATTTTAGGCCATTTTGTGGGAAAGCTTGGGAAAAAAAAAACCTTAACTGGTGTCTCATGAAAGTCAGATTGAGTCGGGTCATTTTCTTTTTCTTTTTCTTTTTTTTTTTTTTTCCTTTTCCACCTTGATTTTCCCTTTTGGATTTTATGGATCTTGGTGTTCTTCCCAAGGCAAGCAGGGAACAAAGTCCTTGGGAACAGTCGGAGCTCCTCCTTGGCTGCTTTCATACTGAGCTTAAATCTGAGGAGGAAATTCATATAGATACATATAAATTTATAGATATGGATATGGGTATATGTGCATGTATGTGAGCAAAATGGACTTAAGACAGGGCTTTGCTTTGGCTTAAAATATTAATATTTAAGCTGAGCCCCCTCTCCCATCCACCCCATTCCCAATTTAATCCACTTTAGCCATGGGGGAAACTGAGGCACGGCCACTCTGCTGGCATTCCCAGTGATCCTGATTGCTCAGCTCTTGGCTTGGCACCTTTTGGGGCCAGATCCTGGTCTCCTGGAGGATGAGCATCCTCCGATGACAAGGAACAAACCTTGGGAATGTCACGAGGCAGAACCGCTCGATGACGCCAAGCCCATGCTGGGAATTTCCCTTGGCTCCTAAGGTAATTTCTAAGCAATTCCTGACCACTCAAGCATTTAAATCCTTTGCAGACTCAATTAAAAGGTTTTGGGGGAGTTGCTGGGTGTTTTGGGAGGTGTTTTTTTTTTTTTCCCTAAAAGCCTTTTAAATACCACTAAGAAAGTCTTTCCTCATTTCCGCTGCGGGATTGGCGGAGCGAGGACAAGGAAAGCCTGGGGTCATTCCGGGAGTCATTAATCCTGCTGGACAGGAGCTTTGTTGGCAATATTTCCCTCTCCAGCTGGGTGAGATCCCACTGTTCCTGAGAGCCTGGAGGAGTCAGACCCCGCTTTGGGCCAAGGCTGGAGCAGCAAAGCTTAAAGTCATCCCTGGGACCCTAAACTGGGCTTATCTTTATCTCTCGCTGTGAGGCACGAGGGGGGAGGGACAGAAATTTCTCCTTGCTGAGGGTTTTCTTCTCTTGTCATCCATGGTTGGAGCAATCTGGGACAGCGGGAAGCATCCCTGCCTGGATAGGTGGAATGAGGTGAGCTGGAAGTCCCTTCCAAGCTGAATCACTCCGTGATTCCAAGGCAGGGCTCTTCCCCTTGCCCCATAAAATGGGATCTTTCAGCTGCTTGGCTTTTCCTTCCAGGCTGTCACATCCACATGGAACATTTCCCATGGATGGCAGAAGGCAGGGCAAACATTGGGATGCTCTTGGGACCGGCCAAACATCTCCTGGCTTGGAGAGGAAGACAGAAGTCTTCCCAAATCCCTGCCAATCCATCCTGGTGACCAGGCTGCTCCTCCGTACCCCTCCTGGGATCAGTCTGGGAGCACTTTCCAAGCGGTGGCAAGATGCTATGAGTCCCCCTTTGCTTCCTCTTTCCCACTTGGGATTGTTCCTCGCATTCCTGGCAGTTTTGGATCACCTTTAGGAAAAGCAAAGCTTGATCTTTCCCCTCTTTCCCTCTGCCATCCCAGGATGCTGTCCAGAGCAATTCTCATCCTTGTCAATACCGCCTTGGATGGCCGGGTCAATACGGTCAGAATTCACCCCGGAATAATTTCCAGGGGTTATCAGGGATAAAGTCAATCAGCCCATGAGTGACTCATTCCCAGCAGGCAGAGGCCGGGCCTCCTGCATCCCGCCGTGGGGCGACTTTTTGTGATAAATGAATTTTGCCTTTTCCTTGCTCCACCTCGGTTCCCCCCCTTTCCCTTCCAACATTCCCATTTCCCATCCCAAGCCCTGGAAGGTGCCTCTGAGGAGCCAGCTGGGCTCCATAAGCCCTTAAGCAGCTCGGGGCCAAGCCCACGTCACCGAAGGCACGGCTGGGATGGCCAAGGTGAGCAGGACGGATTTTCGGGGGCTCATCTCCCTCCGGGATGCTCCGAGGCTGGGACAGACGTTGGATTAGGGGTTATTATCCCTCTCCAATTATAGCAGGGCCTAATCCAGGGATGACGCTTTTGACAGGTGGAGATGAGGGATGGATCCATCCCTCCTGACATTAAGGCGCTTCCAGTGGCTCCGGCGCTCTCCAGATTTCCCGTTTCCGTGGGGATCCCAGCTCTGCTCCAGGTGAGGTCCTTGCTGCTGCTGGACCCTCACCTTCAGCTGGGGATAAAAAAACCCTCTGACGCCCCAAAAACTTCGGAACAGAGTTTCCAGCAGGGACAAACAGGAGGGATCATATCCAGGCCCTTTTTCCTGGGGAAGGTGGCTTTGGGACACAGCAGCTCTGAGGATTTTTCCTTTAGTGCAGCACCTGACGTGGCACTTTTGCATCTGTGCCCTAACGAAGCAGTGATTAATTATCACTGGGATCCTCCTGTAGGAGCCAGCACATCCCAAACCTGGCCCTGACTCCCCCAGTGTGGGGTTGGGCTCTCTCTTCTCCCCCTTCCTTTTTTTCCACTCTGCCTTCCCTCTCCCACTAAATTAATCTCCATTGCTCCAAAGGTCTCTCTGGCACACGCCGCTGACCCAAGCTCAAATTGATTTTTTTCCCTCACCCCTCACCCCTCGCTGTTTTCTGCCAGCAAAGCACAGCGAGGATTTTTTTTTTTTTTTTTCCACCTGGAATGATTTTGATTTTTTAGTTTTGGAGGGACTAAACTTTGACCCTTTAGAAGCGAAAAGAAATTATTTCCATGCAGGGAAGTGGGGAAGGAGCCTGGAAGGTGGGGGCCCTTTTTTATGGCTGTTTAAGGGGCGAAGTTATCGAGGCAGCTCCTGGGGATTCATTTTTCCTGCTTTTTCCCTGCTTGTCCTGATCCAGCTGTGAGTTAAGGCAACCGATTTCTCCCATTTTCAAACAAATCAGCAGAAAACCATCCTTTCTGATGGCTTGGAGACGTTCTGGTGGCCCTGGTTTTCCCATTTTTTTGGAAAACCTTCAAATCAGGAAGAAATTTCTTACTCAGAGGGTGATAAGGCCCAGGTACAGGTTGCCCAG
>VYZR01084861.1:0-13011 GCA_013400675.1 Oxylabes madagascariensis
GAAAGAGAAAAAGCAAGAAAGCACTGTGCTACAATGCTAATCCCAGCAGCAGGGGGACCCTGAAGTAGTGTCCTTGATTCTGGCAGAGGCAATCAGGGTTATTGCTCGTGGTGACAGCTGTGCAAGCCTCTCCAGTGCAGGTCAGCATGCTGTGGGTCCCACTCACAGGCAGTTACTCTGATCCTGAAACAAACCCCAAACCCTGAGCACTCAGATCAAGCCATGCCATCTCTGGAGCTACAAGATCAGATAAACAGAAGTGCAGGGTGAAATGTAGCATCTGGATTGAGGAGCAAATTCTGAAGTTCCCCAAAGCTTGGGGAGATTCAGCACAAGATACTTTGCTTGGCTTTATTCTCTTCTTCACCAGTAATCCCTCCTCCATCCAAAAGCAGGCCAAGCATTTGTATGGACTCAGGTGTAATGTTCACAAAAAAACCCTTACTAGCAGTGCCGTAGATCTGCAAGGATCCTCAGTCTTTAGCAAGCACAGTGGGAATCTAAAGAAGCTTCCTGGCTCTACCTCAATAGCTTGCTTTAGCAATAAACTCTGCAATTATATCTCTTCTGGAGAGGAAATAGGGTTCATCTCTCAACTTCGAGGGTATCAAGAAAATGCACTTCAAAGGAGTGACAGGTTTGTAAGTGCTGTGGTTTAATTGCAGAAGAGCAGACTGTCCAAATGGATCCACATTCAAGGACATTCTGCAGTTCTCTGCCCATGAGTCTATGTACTGAAGACAGCATACTCAGGTAAAATAACACAGCAGCTGTGCTGCAAACAGAGTGCTGCAAAGTGCTGGGCTTGTTATTTGTCATGGTGGCAAGTTCATTTATTCTACCTACTCCAAAAGGAATGAGCAACATAATGTTTTCTAATTTTGAAGTCAGTCTGATATTGGTTAAGGGCTGTAAAACAAAGACTAAGTCACCTCTATTTATAAAGTCTCATTGTCAACATTATGTCTTGAGCACAAAATCCAAACTACTAAAACCCCCTCCCCAGACTGCAAGAATTTAAACCAACTCTTTCAAGTAAAGCAGTCCCATTGTCTGCAAGAAGCTGCCTTTTCAAGGGTCAGATCGGTAAGTAAACTAATATTTGCATGTAATATTTGGCAGTTTGGGTACAAAGGAGATCTAAGGCATGAAGAAATAGACACTTCCCCTTCCGAAAGTCTCTTGTCTATATTCCAGCAACTAAGCTTTGCTATAAAATGAGAAAGGAATCAAACTTCTCTTGGATTTGATTCTTGCACAACCAAAGCCTCAGGTACATTGGAATATGAGTTGAGCACTAAACACCCAAAAATACTCACTGATTCATTCAGGTTTGTTGGAAATATATACTGGGCATCTCGTTCTAGTTTTGCATGATGGAAGTCACATCAGGTTAGGTCCTACTGAGCAGAGATCTTTCCCAGTAGAGATATGCATAAGAAAGGGAGTTCCAATCTATATTTCTAGTATTTTTGCCAGTCTTTGCCCATTTTGTTTAGCGCTAATGGAATATACAGCAACTAAGGAAGTGATATTAACATACCAAATATAAAATGCACCTTTTCCTTTGGTTTTCTGGTAAGGATTCTTAGTTTCTGGAAACAGTCCTGTTCTACTCAAGCTACCAGATCATTGTCAGCTGATAGAGAGATGGATGAGCAAATCCAAATCCAGCACAGACAAACAAAACATCATGTTTTATTTCCAAAAATACGAGAGGGTTACTGGCCATCTGCCAGGAAGATAATGAAGGATTAGCTGGATATTTCTTATTTCAAAACCCTGATCTTTTATCACAGTTCAAATTTCCTCCTTGGTATACAATTTGGAGAGGTGGCTACTTCTCATAATGAGTAAATCTCATAATTGTGACAAATACTTAGGAAAAAAAACAGGAAAAAGCAAATCTCCTGAGAGGGAGGAAACAGATTTTGTAGGACAAAATGCGAACACATCTTGAACTGCAGGAGGGTGGTGTGTTTTCTCAAAAATATATTTCAGAGCAACCTTTCATGGTATCTGTACTTAGTGGCCACTTCTTTCTATCTGTGCCAATAAATAACTGGAGCCTCATCTTCTCCAAGCCTAGACCTGGTTCTCCTGGGAGAAAATTGCATGCAACTCAGACATTGCTCTTTTGCTTCTATTTCACTCCGGAGGGCCCAACATAGACAGGCCATGGGGACAAAGGGCGGGTGCTTTTGAGTGAAATGGGAACTAGAAACTCCAAGTTTACACTGTCATCAGTGAATGGTTTAGGTCATTTAACAAATCACCATCAGCAAAAGCAGGTTTAATATAAATTTGTAAAAGCACAAAAAAGTTCAATGGCAGGCTCCACTCTAGTACTTACTGCCTAGATGAAGCACACAAAGGAATATTTTATTAGAATCACTTCAGAAGTATTTATACAGAGGCTGGAGACACAAAAGGGAGACCTTCCCATTGAGCAACAAGGTTTGGTGAAGACCCCCTTTCTTTCTAAACTCTTGATGAAGCCTAGGTATGGCTGTGCCCAAACTTAGCCCCAGAACAGTTTACAGCTAAAGGATTTAACATCCCTTAATCATTGACTAATTTAGTAACTATGAAATTACTCAATAGGGTGTACTGTAACCTCAAATTGAGATGGCAACATTCAGGCTACACTTGCTATAGGCTGTAAGGTGTGTAAATCAATTCACATATGCACACACAGAAACACATAGAAGTATGCACAAAGTTATATGTGCCTGTTTAAAAATCCCCCTCAAGTTCAGTGAAATATGTCAAATGCCTTTGTCTTTCTCAATGGGCAAAGGACTGACCCTCGAGGAGGCAGGGGTATCAGCCTGGTCCCATGGGCAACTTTTGGCAATAATTCCCAGACTTCCACATGTGAGAGATGGTAAGCTCCAAGAGACATCCCACTCAGAAAATTTGGTGGGTTGACCCTGGCTGGACACCCACCAAAATGGGTGGGTCCATCACCCTGGTGCCCAGCAAAGCCAATCCATCACTCCCCTCCACAACTGAACAGGGGGGAAAGCTTCATCAGTTGAGAAAAGGACAGGAAGAGATTACTCATCAGTTACCACCATGGGCAAAACAGATTTGACTTAGGGAAATTAGTTGAATATATTACTAATAAAAATCAGATAGGAGAATCAGAAGTAAAAAAAACCCAAAAATCTTAAAAGCAGCTTGCCCACACTCCTCCCTCCTTCCCAGACTTAACTTTATTCCTGAATCTCTACCTCCTACCCCACATTGGTGCAGGGAGACAGGGAATGGGCCATTCGTCACTTACTGTCTCTGCCACTGCTTCCTCCTGAGGGAGAGGAGCCCTTCCCCTGCTGCACAGTGGCATCCCTCCCACGGGAGACAGTTCTTCATTAGCTCCTCCAGTGTGAGACTTCCCCACGGGCTGCAGTTCTTCATTAACTGCTCCACCAGCGGCTCCCTCATAGATTCACAAATCCTGCCAGCAAACCTGCTCCAGCTCCTGGTCTTGCCAGGAACCTTCTTCAGTGTGAGCTTCCCACCACGGGCCTGTGGATGGTGTTTTTTCAGCATCCACTTTTTCCAGCGTGGGGTCCTCCATGGGCTGCAATTGGATATCTGCTCCACCAGGGTCCTCTATGGGCTGCAGGGGAACATCTTGCCTCACCACAGTCTGCACCACAGGATGCAGGGGAACCTCAGCTCTGTGCCTGGACCATCTCCTGCACCTCTTTCTCCACTTATCTTGGTGTCTGCAGAGTTGTTCCTCTTACTTATTCTCACTCTACTCTTCTTTGGCTACAACTGTTCCTGTGCAATAACTTCCTTTTTTTCCTGCTTAAACATGCTATCATAGAGGTGCTACCATGTCACTGAAGGGCTTGGCCTTGGCCAGTGGCAGGTTCATCTTGGAGCTAGCTGATACTGGCTGTATTGGACATGGGGGAAGCTTCCACCAGGTTGTCAGAGAAGTCACCCCCACAGCCCTCCTGTCACCAGAACCTTGCCACACAAACCCAATGCAGACGGAGACGCTGGTCAGAGCCTGCTGTGGTCCAAGAGACCTCAAAGTGTTCCACTCAAGACCACTGTTCATAGGGTGGTAAGATGATTTCCTTTAGTCATCCTGGTCACAACTGGGGAATTTATACTGGACTTTTCCTCAAAAAAAGTCCAGTAACAATAATATTGTTTCACTTGGGCTGGTATTTAGACAAAAATAAGGACTTAAGGCTATTCATTAGAAAACTGGACCTCATTAGACAACAGAGGTTCCTGGGAACAGACAGGTTTTTTGATAAGCTCAAGGGTGACTTAACTGCCCATTAATCAAGACCAAGGCTAATAAGAATTCCTTGATCGTAGAGTGGTCAAGGCAGAGAGGTAAGTGGGGGATGTACACTACCACATACAACCAGTTTCATGCACAGTTTTCAGGTGTACTGCTCCAAGGCTGGTTTGTGTTTAATTTCAGGACCAAATAGACAAAGGCATTTAAATTAGGCATTTTCTTAGGCACCTTTCAATGAGACTGCATCCCAACAAATACCACTTGCCTATTGAAGGCATGAGCTATGGTCTTAAGGCATTACTAGCGTTTTGCATTTAACCTATGCTAAAAAGGGGTTTAATATGTGCTAAAAAAAAAAATAAAATAAAATAATAAGGACTGTGTTGTTTTTACACAAAACAATGAATGGCTGTATACTGGATGGAAGCTGCAGAAATTAGAGCCTTGAGAAGGTGTTAGAGAGATGTCCAGTGCTTCTCAAGAGAGATGCCCAAGCTAACGTACATCAGCTGATTTCCAACCTATATGGGTGTGTTAAGTTTGGCACAGCCTAGTTTTTGGTAGTGGGTGGTGCCACAGAGCTGGCTTCTGTGAGAAGCTGCTGGAAGCTTGCACCATGTCTGACAGAGCCAATCTCTGATGACTCCGAAGATGGACACGCTGCTGGCCCAATTAGAGAGGTTAGTAACGGGTCTAGGATGACATTTTTAAGAAGAAAAGCAAAACAGCGCGGGTACAGGTTTTTTTCCAGAGGTAGCGAAGTGCATGGCGCCTGGCGATGTGCCGCCACGGCTGCCACCATTTCAGTGCGGCGTGCAGCGAGCCAACCGCGCTGTGGGCGAAGAGGGCAGGGGCAGGGGCAGGGGCAAGGGCACGGCAGGGGCAGGGGCAGGGACAGGGACAGGGACAGGTGCTGGGGCAGGGGCAGGTGAACAGCAGGGGCTGGGGCACGGCAGGGACAGGGACAGGGACAGGGGCANAGCAGGTGGGTGCCAGAGAAAACTATGGTCTAGTGGAAGACCCGAATAGAGAGAGAGAGAACCCCTGCTTCCACAGAAAGAGAGAGCCCTTGCTTCCAAACTAGAGCAGCCTATCCTTAAAAGATTGCACCCTGTGGATGAGTGACCCATGGCACAACAGTTTTGTGAAGCCTGTTTGCCAGTGGGAGGGGTCCCACGGCATAGCAGAAAACAGACTCCTCTCCCTGAGCAAATGGAGAAAGACCTCAAGTAACAAACTGACCAAAACCCCCATGCCCTGTCTTCCTGCACTGTCAGTGGGAAGGAGAGAGGGGCTGGGGGGAAAAAAAGGTCTTTTAAAGGCTTGTTTTTACTTTTTGTTATCCTCCTCTGTTAAAAATAAATTTACTTTATACCTTTAAATTTGAACTTGTTTTGCCCTTAGAGTGTTTTTTTCTCCCAATCCTTATCTCAGTACATGAGCCCTTTGTTAATCTTTTTCCNGCCAGAGCCACGGCGGCCACCACTGCCCATGTGATGATGGTGGGGCTGCCTGGCCAGCAGTGGAAGCATGGTGAGCGAGTCCCCAACGTGGAACCTAGACGAGATCAACCTCTCAGCACTGTGGAATCCTGCAAGAATCTTTGACTTAGTCAAACTTGTTGGCAATGGTATCTAGAAACAGCAGTTTTTCTTCTAGTCAGAGAAGAGGAAGAAGGGAGGACATGTGAGGGAAAACAACATGGCAACACCAAGGCCAGTGGAAAAGAAAGAGGGGGAGGAGATGATCCAAGTATTGGAGCTGAGATTCCTCTGCAAGCCATGGCGAAGACTGTGATAAAACAAACTGTCACCCTGTAATGCATTAAGTCCACAGGGGATGCAGAGATCCACTTGCAGTCCATGGGAAAAGTAATCCTGCGGGAGCAGGTGGGTGCCAGAGAAAACTATGGTCTAGTGGAAGACCCGAATAGAGAGAGAGAGAACCCCTGCTTCCACAGAAAGAGAGAGCCCTTGCTTCCAAACTAGAGCAGCCTATCCTTAAAAGATTGCACCCTGTGGATGAGTGACCCATGGCACAACAGTTTTGTGAAGCCTGTTTGCCAGTGGGAGGGGTCCCACGGCATAGCAGAAAACAGACTCCTCTCCCTGAGCAAATGGAGAAAGACCTCAAGTAACAAACTGACCAAAACCCCCATGCCCTGTCTTCCTGCACTGTCAGTGGGAAGGAGAGAGGGGCTGGGGGGAAAAAAAGGTCTTTTAAAGGCTTGTTTTTACTTTTTGTTATCCTCCTCTGTTAAAAATAAATTTACTTTATACCTTTAAATTTGAACTTGTTTTGCCCTTAGAGTGTTTTTTTCTCCCAATCCTTATCTCAGTACATGAGCCCTTTGTTAATCTTTTTCCCTCTCCTCTGCCCAACTGCAGCAAGAGTGGGTGAGTGAATGACGCTTGTGGGTGCCCAGCATTTGGCCAGTCAAACCATGATAATGGGAGATGACAGCAACGTGAGCCAGCTACAGTAAAAGAAATACACGCACACAAAAAAGCCAGGGTACATGCAGTTCAGAAGTCTTTTCTTCCGCTCTGACCAAAAACTCCCAAAAGGCCAGTGACAAGTCAATGCAAATTAAGACAGAGGTCCTCTTGAAAATCATCTTTGTTTGGAGTCAAGAAGCAATGGGTGATTGGTGTCAACTGACACTGAGTGGGTGGGTGCGGTTGAAAGACAAAGGCTGGTAATAACTCCCAGGTATTGCAGCTGTCAGTAACAGCCCAGCCCTCACAGTCTTATCATTTCCATTTCGCCTGCCTTAACAAACTTCCTTTGACCTCCCTCAGCCAGCCAACCACTGGCCTCACTCTTAAGAGAAGCAAGCCTAGGCTGGGCTCAGACTAAAACCCAATAGCCAAACTCTGGCTTTCTGTTCACTCCCCCTTCTGGATGCCAGCTGCCAAATGAAGTGTGTTTGCAGTGACTTAATAGTTTCAGTGCTTTGCTGAATTGCAGCCTAAAACCAGTGTCCCAAACTTCATGGTACAAGCTGGCTCCCAGAGAGGTACAAGGCTGTAGAAACCTGGTTCCTGTCTCCCTACAACTTTATTTTCAGCAGATTAGGAGCACAGCTTTCAAGTAACAGCACTTGGGAATGGGTCCAGGCTTCTCACTGGACCATCTTTTTGCACACAAGCTTCTCCCAAAAATAAACCAGTTTGTTGCAATGACACCATGCTTTCTGTAAGAGACTGTTGAAAAAATCTGGGCCTTTATTTCAATACTGAAAGGAGAAATGAGTCAAGGGAGCCCTTAATCTTGTTAAGAGCCCAGAGGACTCTGAAACATTAATTGGCCTGTCTAGAACAGCTCTGTGTCTGGACACTGGTTTTGTAGCCTCTACTGCAATGATTGAAATTAGAGCTTAGGACCACACACACACACACACACATATTTCATTTATTTTCTTTACATTGCATACCCTATTTCCTGCTTGCAGCCTATTTTCTTTCAGTTCTTAACAAAAAAGAACATACTTCTCCATTTTAATTGGTTTTTGTGTTGCTAAGTGTCTGTGCTTTGTAGCTGCTGGAAAAAAAGCTAGGGGTGTGATTCCTTTAGAAGGAAAATCCAAAAATATGATGGCAAAGAGTAAACTTAGGACTGAAAGTGCTTCTCTGGCACAGATGTCATTGTGCAACACAACCCTGAGGGAAGGGTGCTGCTGAGCTCCACATCAAGGTTCAAGTTTATATCTCAAATTTGCATAAAATCTGAAGAAAATCTCCAAATTTAAAAAACTTCTGACTGAGACAGGATTTCCCCCAGACCACAGTCAGGGGAAACTCTTACCTGGAGGAGACGATGCCTCATCTATCCCCATACACTGGTGCTTGCCTGTTGCAGTGCTGCAACACTGGTGGGAAAAGCCAAGATTTATCAGAAAGCAGGTGACCAAGAAGAAGCCCACCAGCTCATGTAGACTGTCCAGGCTCCCCTGCAGAAACTCCCATTGCTCCAACACCACACACAGACCCCAAACATGGGCTAGTCAGGGAAAAAATTAATGTTTATTATTGCAGCAGGACACCTGCATCCAGATACAGGTGTCCAGCCCATTTGTCTCCGGTGGCAGGCAGCAGTAATGCACTCATGCAGAAGCATCTCCCAAGAGGCATGAGGTGCCCAAAGGCTGTTAATGAGTATCACACTTCTCAGAAATGTCTCATAAGTCATTCTGGAGTTGCCATGAGAGGAAATTGCATGGCAATAAAGCATTGGTTCCTGTTAATTATCCAGAAAGGTGGTAAACATTAACTATCTTTGAGAATCATGTGGTGCATACAGATATTCAAGTTCCCCTCTCAGCTCAACACTGTTTTGGGTTTCTTTCATTTGGAGGTTTCTGGAGGTGGGTTGTCTCAAGGATCCTATAGGATATGACAGCACGCTGAGGGAGAGTAAAATGTCCAGCACAGGAAGGAAAAGCAGCAGCTATGCCTCCCTGCATCTTTAATCACTGTCATATCCTTTGCCCTACAGCAGTTCAGGGAGTTGGTATGACAGCACTGGCTGCAGCAGCATTCACCTTTCCAGCAGAGCAGAAAATTAAAGGAAGATCCATACATTCCCCTGCGTCTTCACTAGGCTTACGACCACGGCTTCACTGGGAGGGCCATGGTCCATGTGTGGCATAGCCAAGTAACTTGAAAACCTCTTCTGGTTGGAGGCTGAGGTTCAGCCTGGCTGTAGAGAGGGTGGAAAGGGACCCATTGCTCCTCTGTAGCATACAGAAAAGCCAAAGCCAGGTCTTCTCCTCATGGCCTGTTGATGACTAGGAAAAGACTCCCTTGTATCCCTCTGCTCCAACAGACAAAACTGGTGCTGACAGATGCCTGAAATGCATCACTGGCATTCATGTGACCTGTAGCCAGTCATACACTTGGGTACCATGTATCAGTGGTCAGCCTGGTCATATGGACAGACCCCTAAACCACACATATATGGTGGCCAAGGAGCTGTGAAATCCTTACGAATCAGGTGACACCTGTCACCAGCATGGATGTGACATTTACAGCATCTCTTCTGCCTGGATGTAGCAGTGGCTTGAGATGTCTGATGGGTAAGTCTGACTAAAAGGGAGGCTCCTCTGTCCTGGGGCTCCGGCTGTGTGGTTCCTCAAGCCTTGCTGTCACTGCATGAATCACAGCCACCTCCAAGCTTGTGGAAGGGGCAAGAGCACATGTCTCATGAGATAGCCAGCTAGTTTTGTTTCTTCCTGTCTGCTCTAGGGCATCACAGCCCTGTTTTCCAAATGCTTTATTACAGATGCCTTCAAAGATCCTAAGTTTTTCCAGGATGTGGTGACCCTCTTCCTACTCATCCCGTATTTGCACATTCAAAAATATAATTGCTTTGAAAAATGTCAGCTGGACAACTTCTGCAGTGTAAACATGGGCTCGTCAGCATTATTTGCACAGAAATGCAATTGTATGTGTACTTTTGGAAACTGAAGCTTGGGCACATCTCTCTCCAGTGAACATCATGGTTCTGTTAAACAAGCATCTAGAAAATCATAGATTGCATGTTTTTTAAACTTGACTCCATACCCAAACACAACCATCCCCTGACCTGAGCCAGCAACAAGAGATGAAGTGCTGTTTTGTTTTGGGTAAGAAAATGAGACAGTGATGGCTTATGGATGCACTGCATTTGCAAGGCAAGTTTTTCATAGTGGAAGAGGGCAGGGGGCAGTTTACAAGGGTGGCTTCCATGAGAAGCTTCTAGGAGCTTCCCCCATGTCCAGTGGAGTCAATGCCAGGCAGCTCCAAAATGGAACCACCACTGGTCAAGGCCAAGCCCATCAGCAGTGGAGATAGCTCCTCTGGAGTAATAGAAGGGGAAGAAGTTACTGTGTAGGAAAGGAAAGCCAGGGAGAGGAGTGAGAATATGTGAGAGAAGCAACTTTGCAGACACCAAGGTCGTGAATAAGGAAGAGATGTTCTAGGGACCTGGGGTGAAGACCATGGTAAGGCTGTTCTCCTGTAGTCCATGAAAGTCCACAGCAAAGCAGAGATACACCCGCAGTCTCTGGAGAAATCCAAGCCAGAGAAGGGGAAGAGTGTGAAGCGTCCTCCCCCTGCAGAGGAAGGAGCAGCAGAGACAGTGTGTGATGAATTGACTGCAGTCTTCTCCAACTCCCTGCATTTCTGGGGGATGAGGTAGAGAAATTGGCCAGGAAAAAGGGACAGATGGGGTGGAAGGTGATTCTTGAGCATTTAAGTTTTATTTCTTATTACCCTACTCTGATTTGATTGGTAATAAATCAAATTGATTTTTCCTCAAAGTCAAGTTTGTTTTGCCCATGATGGTAATCAGTGAGTGATCTCTTCCCGTACTTATCTCAACCCACAAGAATTCTCTCCTCTGTCCAGCTGAAAAGGAGAACAACAGAGCAGCTTTGAGGAGCACCTGGTGTCCAGCCAAGGCCTATTCACCACAACAGGCAACCATACAGCTGCATTTCAAGAGACTTGTCAACCCACCAACCTAGGGACAGCCATGGGTGCAAGGACAGAAAACAGTGCTGAAGCAGTGCTCTAGTGCTCTGAGGTCCACCTTGTGGGAGGGATGTGATGCTGTCTCACAGATAAGATGACATGAGGGCCTCGAGACACCTTGGGATGCAGGCCCAAAGCTAGTTTGCCTTTCTCTTTCCATCGTTTTTCCTTCATGCTGCTGACAGCTTCTTTATTGCACTGCTACAATTGTCTCCAGACATCAGATTTCAGGGTTGATAGTGGAGCATGAAAGTAAAAGCTGCAAGGAGTCCTGAGAGAGATAATACTTGCGCCTCTGAAGCCAGCGAAGATGACCCAATGCCCCACATCCGTTCTAGTTTTTGGAGCAGAGAGGATGATAGACGCACTACATTTAGGGACTCTGGTGCCAAATTTGTCTCTGCAGTGGTCCAGGGAACGTGCAAAACAGGAAAGAGGGGGTATGTGAGCCCCACACCTTCCTGATAAGGTCATGAACAACTCTCAGTGTACAAACCACATCATGAGTTTTTAAATCAGACTTGACAAATGCATCACTGCTGAAGGTCAAAGTCTGTGTGGCTTATGCATCTGGGTCCCTCAGCCTGCAGGTAGTGCAGGAATGTGGAGGTTTGTGAGACAGATTCAGAACTACATAGAAATGTAGCATTTTACTTCCAGAAGAAAGGATGCAGAGTATAGTGAGAAGAAAAAAAATTAGGAGAGGTCAGAAATTAAGAAAAAAAACAAGACAGGGAAGAGGGTGAAGCTTAAAGAGAAAGAGAAACAAAGCAAAACAGCTTTGGGCAGCAGATAGGCAAAAACAATGTTTGTCATTGCACTGGTTTGTAATTTGAATGTGATGCAAAGAAGAATGAAGAACCAAACCTTATCCCCACAGAGCCCTTCTCACACACTGCTTCTTGTGGGCAGCACAGCATGGTCTGCCACAGCCAGCTGCCAAAAGGCACTGGACTCCTACACATTTGATCAGGAGATCAGAGCCAGGCTTGATGCAAGGACAGCTGAATGGTAGCAGTCAGAACAAACACTTTAGGACCACAGGAGCCTACCTCAGGTGCAAAGGGACTTTTTTTGGTCTGTGAACAAGATTTGAAAAGATAGCTAAAGATAACTACAGCTTGCAACTTCTCTACATAACAAAGCACCTGTGTGTGATGTCAATACTTTTAACACAAATGTGAGTGTTAGTTCACTGGTAACACACCAAATCAATGTATTTCATTCGCGAACTTGCACTTAATATGAAGAAAACCAAGAGCACCTGGCAAATTGTGATAGTGGAAACTGGCTGAGCCCTGCTAATTTCCTGGAAAGTCTCTGATGGAAAGGGTCCTGCCCACACAACAATGAGCAAACCCATCTCTGGTGAAATATATACATTAGTCATTTTCAGGAACTAATGGTACTTCAGACAAATTCTAAATGAAAAGCACTGGACCAAATCTCTGTTGAATGGGAATTAAGTGTGAAAGTTTTGGTAACAGGGGGCCTGCAGGGGTGGCTTCTGTGAGAAGCTGCTAGAAGCTGCCCCCATGTCCAAGGGAGCCAATGCCAGCCAGCTCCAAGATGGACCTACCACTGGCCAAATGTGAGCCCATCAGCAAAGGTGCTAGCACATTTGGGGGAAGAGATTTAAGAAGACACCAAGATCAGTGAAGGAGAAGGGGCAGGAGATGCTCCAGACACCAGAGCAGAGATTCCTCTGCAGTCTTTTGTGAAGACACAATGTAGTAGTCTTTGCTACTGCAGCCCATGAGAGTTCATGGCAGAGCAAAACCTACAGGACCTGCAGTCTGTGGAGGACTTCATGCCCAGAGCAAGGGGATGCCCAAGGGAGACTGTAACCCCATGGGAAGCTCATTCTAGAACAGGCTTCTGGCAGAACCCATGGACCCATGGAGAGAGGAGCCTGTACTGTCCCAGGTTTGCTGGCAGGACTTCTGACCTCCCAGGGGACCCTGGCTAGAGCAGTTTGTGCCTGATGAATGGCATCCCAAGCAAGGGACCAACACTACAGCAGTTCATGAAGAACTGCTGCCCATGGGAACAAACCACACTGAAGAAACTCAGGGAGGACTGTCTCCCATGGGAGGCACCCCACGGTGCCTCCCACCCAGGGGAGGAGTGCGAGTGCTGCCCTGCAGAGGAAGGAGTGGCAGAGACAACATATGAGGAACTGACTGCAGCCCACATTTCCCATCCTCCTGTGCCACTGGGCTA
>VYZR01084862.1:34648-48529 GCA_013400675.1 Oxylabes madagascariensis
TTTTATTTTGATAGATTTATAGACCAGCTTGGTAGGAAGTTATTTCCTGGAGAAAATGAGAATGAGTGTTGACCAACCTACTTTAAGACTAAAATTGCTCCCACATTTAAGGTCCTCAGAGACTGACAACAGGCAGAGATAGGACGGAAATTACCTCTTCTCTGAAATTTTCCTGCTAATTCATATTATACAGTAACTTTAACTTTCAGTAATAAGAACAATAATTAAAATAATATCAATGTTATTATTAAATTTTGTTATAATAATTATTATGTTTTTCCTTAAGTGTTGTTGGAGAATACTGACAATATTGTGAAATGGGAAAAATCTAGAAGGAACTGGCATTTTAATGAAACCACTTACAGCTATAAATCTAGTGCTCTTACGCTTTATACAATAAACACAGGTACCCAGTAGTCCTGTCAAACTTAAGGGTCTGTCATAATTTCCATTGTAAATCCAGTTTTTCAAAGATTAAAAGTCAGCTGTGAAAAGTTTCTTCTTGCTAAGATTTGGCATTGAAGATTCATCTTATGAATGGATTTCTTTGGCGTCAGGTATCTTGTGCATCCTGATAGCCCTATATCAACTTCAAACGTTGTGTTTGAAGTCTAATGAGGAAAAAAAATCTTGAAAAATTAAATTCCTCTAAATTATTTTCTGAGTATGTTTGTGAGGAATGCAAACAGGAAGACTGAGAATCAATCAGACTGTGTTACTGTAGCAGCATCTAGTAGCTTGGGAAATAGACCCATATATGAAAACATAATTTGGACTACTTGACTTTAACCAAGGTCTTAGTATTTTTCCTTTGGATTATTCTATTTTATATTTCCCTTTCTTCTCTTCTGCTGTCTAATCCAGATCATCAGAATCACAAAGGATTCAGAAGCAGAAATAACAGTAGATTTTACTCATCCTGAATTCACATTCAAGTGTTAGATATCAAAGTTTAAGCTAAGTCTCCACATTTGTCGGAGGACAGACTCAACACAAGAAAAATTTCTTTAACGTTAACAATTCATATTTAGGACAGGTTATTGAAACTAACTTATTCAAATGTGCTGTTCTAAGCAGGGTCAAAATAAAACAAATGTGTTCAGACTGTAGTCTGAGCACTTTAGCACTACTTTTCAATTATTTNAAAAATTAACTTTTAAATTCTTTGCATGGGTACCTAGGATGCTTATTGGCTAGTTAAGCAAGAAACAGACTGTGAACATTGTCTTTTACATATGGTGACTTCTGATCTACATTCACCTACAGCTTTCCATTAACTTATACAGTATCTACAAGTTCTTCTAATTTGAAATGAAGGATCGAGTTGCTTTTCTGTTGCCAGTAGCTTGAGCAAATTATCTTAGAGGATCAGATCCTCTCAGTTTGTNTCTGTCATAATTTCCATTGTAAATCCAGTTTTTCAAAGATTAAAAGTCAGCTGTGAAAAGTTTCTTCTTGCTAAGATTTAGCACTGAAGATTCATCTTATGAATGGATTTTGTTGGCGTCAGATATCTTGTGCATCCTGATAGCCCTATATCAACTTCAAACGTTGTGTTTGAAGTCTAATGAGGAAAAAAAATCTTGAAAAATTAAATTCCTCTAAATTATTTTCTGAGTATGTTTGTGAGGAATGCAAACAGGAAGACTGAGAATCAATCAGACTGTGTTACTGTAGCAGCATCTAGTAGCTTGGGAAATAGACCCATATATGAAAACATAATTTGGACTACTTGACTTTAACCAAGGTCTTAGTATTTTTCCTTTGGATTATTCTATTTTATATTTCCCTTTCTTCTCTTCTGCCGTCTAATCCAGATCATCAGAATCACAAAGGATTCAGAAGCAGAAATAACAGTAGATTTTACTCATCCTGAATTCACATTCAAGTGTTAGATATCAAAGTTTAAGCTAAGTCTCCACATTTGTCGGAGGACAGACTCAACACAAGAAAAATTTCTTTAACGTTAACAATTCATATTTAGGACAGGTTACTGAAACTAACTTATTCAAATGTGCTGTTCTAAGCAGGGTCAAAATAAAACAAATGTGTTCAGACTGTAGTCTGAGCACTTTAGCACTACTTTTCAATTATTTGAAAATTGTAAATTATTAAAAAAATCAGTTTATATGTTGTCCCCAAATACGTATCTAAGAATGTTACTTTTTTTTCTTTTTTTTTCTTTTTTTTTTTTTTTTTTTTTTTTTTTTTTTTTTTTCCTTTTTTTTTTTTTTTTTTTTTTTTCCCCAAAATCGTTTTTTAAATTTTTTTTTTTTTTTTTTTTTTTTTTTTTTTTTTTTTTTTTTTTTTTTTTTTTTTTTTTTTTTCTTTTTTTTTTTTTTTTTGTACTTGCCATCTCTTGGAAGCATTCAACAATCACATTTTACTGAATAAAAACAAAAAAGAAATTATGCATCAATCCAGCAGTTTTGTCAGGCTGATTTCTGTGCTGAAAATGATCTAAATTATCTGAAAAATTTTTTATCGAATTGATGCCATCAGCAAATGTTTAATGTTTTGCCTAAACTGCAATTTTCATAGAAATTGACTATTTCCTGAAAAGTCAAGAAAGGCTTGGCTGAGAGGCAGCTGTTTTTAAAAAGCAGCACCCATCAGTACTCACTTAGCAGACCCAGGAAAATTATAATACTCCCAAAATATTTTTAAACTGAAATTTGAGCCTTGGCCTCCTGAATCCCAAGGACAGCCCAGATCAAGGACCACTGGATGGAATGGACAGGAAACAAAAATATTTGACAGGTCTCATTTCATCATGGGGGTGAAGTAGATGCTCTATTGATGCCTTAAGTTTTAGCTTTCATGTTTTTCAGATTCTGTGCTGCCTAGGTGTGTAGCTCTGAGCCTCATATTAACTGCTAGTAAGCTCTCTTCACAGAGTAGGTAGATAAAACAAATCTTTTTCCTGTTGAAGACCAAGGACAACTTTCAGGCCCCGAAAGCACAAACAATGGTGGACTGAAGGGAGGAACAAGAAGGATGAGACCTCACAACCTGAAGCTGTAACTGGAAAATTAAACCCCAACATGCAAATGGACCAAAACTTATAAAAGTGTGAGGCCTCGTGACCAGTGGTCCATATTGTGACCATTTTGGGTCCACCCAGGGTGTAGTCCTGGTCGTAGCCCTGGTCAGGCTCTTGTACTGCTTGAGGTGTACCCTTAAAGGCCTTTTAATAAATACCTGCTTTATTCTCTAGCTCTGTCCAGTCTCTGTTTCAGGTCAGCCTTTCCAAGGCATCACTATTAGTTCTTAAAATGTTCCAGTTAACCTTCATGAGATTTTTTTTTTTTTTTATGTTTGATACTCATCACCAGTTCTCTTTGTGAAAGTATATCCAAGATAAAATGTTATAAAATAATAAAAATAATAATATTTTAAAAAGTATTTGTGAAGGATTATTTAATTTCAACTTCAAAGAAAAACAGACCAAAAATATATAGCTAAAATACATTCATGAAATGAGATATGTAGATGTGTATTTATATTCATTTAGATATAAACCGCTGTTTATATATGTTTACACACATGTACTTGATAATTTTTTTCACTTCTGTAGTGTCTAGTATAGTTAGGTAAATTCAATTACGAAGCTTATTCTTCTGATATTTAAAGTGACCTTTTCAGAGCTTTACTGTTATACCCATGTGTGAGTTGGGGAGTGTGAGAGGAAGAAGTGGGGGAGGATGAGATTGACTGCTTTGGAAGGATTCCCATCAGACTACACTGTAAATCATAAAGTAAATGGATCAAACACCATCTTTCTTAATTGAACTAGATAGTCCTTTCTTTTGTGGGCAGTCTTCAGGACTTTAATAGACCATTATTTGTTAATTTAATTGGGAGTTCTTCAAGAGTAAAACATTAAATGTAAGGAAACTGGAGAAAATATGAGGAATATGGGTGTTTAAATCAGGTCTGAGGAGTTGTCTCCCCTGATGTTTTATCACACTCAGCTTAATGAAAGAGTCAAAACAGCAGCTCTGAGAAACAGAGTCAGAAAACTATATCTGACCATTGTCTGAATGGCTGAAATTTGTATTGAAAGCATCTGAAGTATGTTTACTTTCCTCATATTGGTAACTGCTTATGGTTTTTCTCGTGTGTTTTGAAAATAAATGAAAATAATGATATTTAGAAATATATAAATGCATATAGTAGGTTTTGTGGCAAAGCCTAGGCTCTTTCTTGGCATTGAAAATTTCACTCCTAATATATAGTGATAAGACTAAAGTTCAGATAAGCTACCAGCTATAGATAACAAAAATGGATGTTCTACAGCCATTCTTGGCTGTGGTTTTTCCTGAGTGATTGTGATGAACATCTGTGATGGTTATAAGCACATTCTTCACTCCTATATCTTCTTTGCAATCTTTGTAGGGCTTTTTCCTCATTTAGAGGAGGGATAGGTATTTTTTTCTACCTTTTCTAAAATAAGGAGATACATTGGAAGTTCAAAATATTAGCTAATCTTGTTTGTCACAGGAGGTAAGTACAAAAATATTGGTGTTTTCTGTTTTCATATTCTAAGCATAATCACATAGCCTCAAGTTCCAGACATTCACAAACTAAAACACCAGAATATCACAGAAGTACTTTCAGTGTTGTCTAATTTCTTACAGGTTAAAAAAAAAAAAAAAAAAAGTTTTATAGTGTCATTAACTGAAATCTGTAACACCAAACTGCAGATNAAAGTTTTGAAGAGAGAACAGGTACTTCGAATTTTCATGTTAAGACATGTACAGAATATCTCTAAAATAATGCTTAAACAAAATTGGTTCAATCCCTTTCAGATTGTTAGGAAGAAAACATACTTCTAGTACAAAAACAGGTTGTGACTGTTTTTTGGATACTCAGAATTGGTCCAAGCTATAAATTTTGTATAAACACAGACTTTCATGAAGAAATCAGCTCATCACATTAGTTTTATTGCCTCATATATGAAATAAAAAGTGATTTAGCATGTACGCAAAATGTGAATAAACCTTCAGTGAAAACTCTCCACTTTTCAGAACTTCAGTTTATAACATAGTTTTAGTGAGAGAGGTAGGAGGAATCAATTCTGTAGGGACGTGAGCAAAAATGTTGTTGCTCCTCTCTAATCCTTTCCTCTCAACTCCCAAATAGTGGAAGAGAAATTAAACTTACTCTTTTCTGAATCATGCTAATATTATTGTCTGTAAGAATTGGTAAGAAAATGATGTGGTGGTGGAAAGCTTCCAGAGTCAGATGTATGACCACATTGGAAAAGAAAGAGGACATCTCCAGTGAGAGAGTGACAGGATGTGCACCCTCTGTATTATGACAGATTTTTTACATCCTCATGGGGCAAAATATCTCACTTCTGCTCCTGCCAGAGTAGTGTTCATGCCCCAGTCCTTATGCAACATTTAGACAACAAACCACCATCTGTCCTGTAGCTTATGTGTAATACCACTTAGCCAGGATATTGGAATACCATTCAGTTATTTGTTTCCAGGTAGATATCCTCTCTAAATATATTTCTTTTTACAGTTTTCAGGAAAGGATAAAGGAACTCAAAATATCTAGCCTGTAATAGAAATGAATTGTGCATGTGCCTAAAACAAAGCTCTCATCCCAATGTGCTACAATAGCTCTTTTCTTTAGTGCTGGTTTTATCTCAGAAGTATCGCACTGAATGTCTTGTTGTCTCAAGAATTTTTTGGGAAAACACTTAATATGAATTCCCTACTTTCAGAATTGTTATAGTGATTGAATAAATGAGGGACTTTGGGTTGTTCTAAAAGTGGCTATCATAAACCATCATCTTACTTTTGATGATAATATGATGATTAACAAAATGTATTGCTTTCTAGATTTAACAGAATATAGATCAGCTAAGGATTTCATACTTAAGACCTAGAGCTACTCGGAAAGTGTTAACTAGTGTAGATATTCTGACGAGCAAACCCATTAAAACGGTAGTTGCAGTGGTGTTTTAAGTTTATGTTCTGTATTTCATGTTCAGTTTTACCCAGTTGGTTTAACCGATGCACCCCTTTCCCTTCTTCCCGAATAGTCTCTACCCGGTTCGCTCCTCCCCTGTAATGTATCCCTTACTTTCTCCCCTCCCCGGGAAACATGCCTGTCATCTCGGGGCCCAGCCCGGCTTCCAGAAAGCTCTCGGCTGGGCGTCGAGTGATTGGCTGGATCTCGGGGAATCCCCTACCCCCTCCAGGGAATTGGATCCCAGGGATGCCCCTCAGACCACTCCCTGGATCCTTCCCATTGGGTCTCCCTCACCTCCTGCCCCTTGTCCCTCCCCCAAATAAAAGTTACTGTTCATGCTTTGTTCGGGGCTCTGATGAGGCAGATATCCTGAGATGAGGAGGTCAAGTCAGGCCTCTAATAAACTTGGTCGGCTGTCCCCTCACAGAGTCCTTCTTTGTCTCCTTGCTCCGTCGCCAACCTGCCATAGTGCATTGCTCGGGAGTGGGTCCGCGGGACAGGAAAAGATCCCACAGGATCAATGAAGTCTGTCCTGCAGACCAAGCCGTACCTGCCCCGGTGTCGACGGGGAACGGGTAGCCGGGTCACCGGAGAGGGACCGCTCGGGGCGGACAACCCCCGCGGCAGGTAGTATTAATTTTTACTAATCTATTTCAAAATTTAGCCATTTAAACCAGCATCACAGAGTTGTAAATGATTTAGTAATTATTTTGATTGTTTAACTTAAATTTAATTTAGTTAATTGAAAACTTGCGCCGGTTAAATTAGTGCGCATTCCATTTTAATAAATAAAAATAAAAGTAGGGTTCATGCCCCTTCCTTCAAAAGCTTTCTCAAAGGCACTGCAATTGATAATTCACCTATGAGAGGTAAAATAAAGATCTTCATGCCCATATAGGGAGTCTCCCATCTATGACTTCAAAGGGAAAATTTCGTCTTCTTGTGTTGTTTCTATTGTTCTCTGCTCTGCAAAGGCTACTGCAGTTTTGGTGCTGCATAATCATATTTCTCTCTTCTCCTAACAGGGCTCTTTCACTCCTTCTTAGTATCTTGGCAAGACTGTCTCCTATTGTTTCCTGCCTCCCCATGCTGTCTCTTTTCTTGAGGAGTTCCTTCAGAGCTCCCAAAATATTCTTTTCATGAAGGGTGCTTTCAGGGAGCAAAGGCACAGCTCTGATCAAATCAAAGGCTCTGGAGTAATCAGGCAGCCAGGGAATCCCTGGTGATTGTAGAAATGAAGTAAAGCACTTCCACTGTGCTTGCAGAGGTAAAGCCACAAACAAAACCTTTGCTATGGACTATATGGATGCATGTTACAGTATGTGTTATTAATTTGTATGACCCTTAGTTTCCAGGGAGAAAAAAAGTTATCTATTCACACCAAGCAGCACAATATGCAGACAAACAGCAACACATACTTGACAATCTCTGGATAAAAAGGCAATGTTTGACGTAACAAAACCAGAGTAAATATTCCCAAAGTGACCAGGCACTGGCAGAGGACTCTAGACATTGCAAGAAAATAGACAAATACACACAGAAATTAAAAATACTGGAGAAACATAGAGCATAACGTCTTCAGAGATCTATTTTGTTGTGCTTGTAGGAAAAATAGGAGAAAAGATTCTGCCCCATAGAAGCGACAGTTCAGAATCTTGACCACAAAAACAAAGGGCTGAACTTCATTCAAAAAAATTGAGTTTGAAACTACTCCCATGTGTCTGTATTCAGGGACACAGAACCTCAGAACAGCAACATCAGAAATACCTTAAATATACTTCTTCAAACTGCCTGTAATGATGGTGGTGCCACAACCTTTCTAATCTCTGGCACGGCTTTGCTGACATTCTGGACGAGATGCAGTGTTAAGCCACCACTCCTTGTTCTATCTCCACTGGATACAAAGACAGTTCCATCCCGCTGAAAATGATCTCCTTTTAATTTGGCATGCTTATATTGAAGTAGATAGGCTAGATAGATTAAAACAATATATTTAATCGGAGTGGGTGAAGGACTATAACTATCTTTTCCATATGCCAGCTATGCTAAAGAAAGAATTTTGCACATTGGAGAGCATAAAATCATTGTGCACACAATTGTTATCAACAATCAGGAATTCTCTGTATCTCTCCTAATGATCACTCTTTTCCACTGCAGCAAAAGTAAAAGTAAAGCTGAGATTTTGGTTGTTGTTAAAAAGTGTCCTGGCAGCAACTGCTGTTATTCCACTAATTCTGTGTAAAAAGGTAGCCATGATCACTATGACACCAAAAATTATACTAGAGAAAATGTTTTGAAAAATGGTAGATAGTCAGAAAAGAGGCCTTCCAACTAATTTTAGAGCATTATGGAATACATAATTAAGAAGCTTTTCCATATAATAAAAGCTCATCATTCTGGCATTCAGCTGTTGGAATCATTGCTAGAATGTTACTTAACCCGTATTTTAGAGCAGAATTTCACAGTAATAAGTACTTCCTTCTTCCTGGGTCCTCTTTCTGGATTTGAAGAGATATATTCAAAGCACAGATAGTGGAATATAATAAAAGTTATTCCCTAGTTTTTAGAGGTCAATTTGCTTTGCAATGCATTGGAAATTATTAATAGAAAGATTACACAATGGCAATGTGGCATTAAATTAGGCCATTTGTCCAAACACAGCCATTCCATTGATTGTTAGATACATAACTACTTTGTACAAATTTCTCTAGCAGATGTTGAAAGCCAATATTAAAAAATGGAAAAGAAAGAATTTAATTAAAACAAAATTTTCTTCTGACTTAAGTTTATTTCATTCATTGAGTTTTCATACAATGAACACTCCTACAACCACTGTTTGATTAATGCACTTTGGTCTGTCAGTACCTAACTTTATGCAGGAATTTACAGGAATACTCATATGCTCTTTCCTGCTTCTGTGATTGTGCAATTAAATTGAAATTAAATTTTCCAAAGAGTCCAGCTTTGAAACCTAGTTATGTACAGCATTTGGACAAGTACCTTGAACTAATCCCCAAGACATAAGGTATGGATTAAGACTGCCTCTAGATCAAGAGCAGTCTTAAAGATAGGCTCCAGAGAGAATTTATAGGTCATTCATAATGATTATTCCAGGGCAGCACACAAGGTGTACTTCTTAGAGAGCGAGATACACTCTCTCAGGAAAAAAGGCTCAGTAGAACAGCAGTGAATACTTGTGTTTGGGCCAATTATGGTGTTACATCACCATGTTGTAGATGACAACCTAAAAGTGTCCCATCTATCCATTGGTGATATCACATGAACAAAGTAGTTAACTACAGCCTTGAGACAATTACAACCTTTTGTGTCAGAACTAGGATACTGCCTGCCACAAGACAGATTTTTTTTTTTTGTAACAAACCCCNGACCTTTTACAAGAGATAATTGGATCTGTCCTGACATACCTAAGAAATCCACTAGGATCTCCACTCCTCTTATGTCAAACTGAAGAAGGCACAGTGCTGACATAATTGAGGTGACTCCAAAATTGTTCTCCACATCTCTTTTTTCTGGTTGTCCCTGTAACCTGAGAAAAAAGCATGAGAAACTGAATACTTATCCTTTCAGAAATCCACTGTTCATTCCATCTTTAAAATGTCAACTCTGCCTCAATCCCAAAACAAACCTAGGGCTGGAAAGATTATTCTCTATAGCTGACGGAAATCAGGAGAATCATTTCCTGGCCATCTACTCATTCACAGTTAGGATGACTGACAGTAGTTTTTTTAAACTTGGTGCACAGATCTAATATATAACTCTGAATCTGTAAAAGTATGCTTTAAACATGCTATTTATTTACATTTAGTCCAAATGAAATCACTAAGCACTCATGAAACTTCACACTAAACAATAGTCCACTTGCTGAATCACAACTCTACATTTGAATGTCTTAATAAAATGTATCTTAAATATGTCACCCAGTTTTCGACCTCCTGATGTATCTGAAACTCATTTTCAAAGACGTTATGCTTTTATCATACTTTAGTCTTTGAACCAGAGACTTGGTTACCCAGGACATGGAGAAGGTTGAGGTATTCAATGACTTTTTTTTTCTCAAATTTCTTTTTCTTCAGCAGCAAGTGTTCCAGCTACATCATGCATGTTGCAGAAGGCAGAAGCAGGGACTGGGAGAATGAAGTACTGGTCACTGTAGGATAAGATGGGGTTCACGGTGCATTCTCAGGTCCCGGGGGAACTTGCAGATGAAAAAGATAAGCCGCTAGAGAATATTTTTGAATATTTGAGAATTCATGACTGTCCAGTGAAGTTCATAGTGATGAAAAATGGGAATCTCCCCCATTTGTGGAGGAGCTACAAGCCAGTCATTCTTAACTCTGTGCCCAGATAGATCACGGGCCAGAACCTCCTGGAAATTTTATTCAGGCACAGGAAAATAAAGAGGTGGTTGGTGCCAGACAAAATGGCTTCACTAAGGGTAAATCATGCCTGAAAAAATTGGTGGTCTTCTGTGACTGGCTTAGAGCTTTGGTGGATAACAATTGAAATAATTTCTCTGGGCTTGTGCAAAGCATTTGACAGTATCCAACACAACATTCTTGTCTGTTAACTGAAGAGATATGGATTTGATGGATGGACCCCACCTGAAGTTCTGTGTTCAGTTCTAGGGCGTACAAACACAAGCAGGACATGGACCTGTTGGAGTGAGTCCAGAGAAGAGCCATGAAGGTGATCAGGGGACAAGGGGGGGAAATACTAAAACTGAAAGATGGTAGATTTAGGTTAGAGATGAAGAAATTCTTTATTGTGAGGTGGTGAGGCACTGAAAGGTTACCCAGAAAAGTTGTGGATTCACGACCCCTGGAAGTGTTTAAGGTCAAGTTGGATGGGACTCTGAGCAGCCTGGNTAGCTGTGAGGCTGTCTTTTAGCTGGAACAGTCTAATACCACTCTCTTAAAAATAGTTTTTAGAAATTACAACGGAACTAGTACTGTAATACCATCACAATTTGATATCTTCTTGGGCAATATGTTTGCCATTCCTTATGCTCCTATTTGCATGTAGGTTTATACCTGTTGTAAATTAGTTTAGCAAGTTTGCTTTAATCTAGGCACGTATACAGACGCACAGACACTTTTTTTAATGAAATACTGTTTTCTTTGCCTGTGTACCACGTAATTATCAGGTTTCTGATTTTAAGAATAACACCAGACCTTTATAATAATTCATGTCAACTTGTAAGACAGTCTTCACTAAAGACTTAGTATATACATTTCATCTAATACGTTCTGAGGACCAAATTACATTATATCTTTACATTCAAGTCAAGAGAAACATTTTATTACAGAATATTTTTCTGTTTCTGTCAAGAGGTATTTAAAGCATATGTTTAAAGGATTTGCCTAAAAGAGATTATCTGAAGAGTGTATTTGGAGTCGATTGTTTCTTAGTCTGGATGCCAGCTGTCTTTGCTGTGGTTCTCTGAACAATGAGACTTCTCCCAAGGAGGGAAGAGTGGAAAGACAATTCATCATCTTGTAGTTGCAGTGCAATTCACATATTGAAATAAACTACACCCAATTTAAATAATTTAAGTACCTAAGTATTATTGTATTAGCTAGTTCATGTGTTGAACTGTCTACTTATTTTCTTATCAAACCATTNGCAATTGTCTTTAAAGGGAAATACATTGCACTGTGCTACTCAATCTTCTGTCCTGTGCCCTTGCAATGATTGTGGCACAGTGTTGCCCCCTGTTTTATCTGGTAACAGTCTAATACCACTCTCTTAAAAATAGTTTNACTACATACATCTAATTATGAATTCCTTACACTTTTCTGATAAGCGTTTATTGATATCAGATTTTTAGGCAATTGCAAATACTTGGAAAATTTGAACTTAAATATCAGGCAACATTATGTGACTCAGAAGTATGAAAAAATTAGAGTATTTTTATATTTCAACAAGTCCCTTGCTCTTTCTTTACAGCCTCACCTTTCAAAAATTTCTCACTCCACTTTAGGAATTCCATATGGATTTTATTTTCTCATTTACTTCTGATGAATTATTATTTCCAGATTAAATTTTCTATTCCTTATTCTCATCTCAAAAATAAGTTTTGGTTGGTAAATTTAAGAAAACTCTTCAAATATTACAGATAGAGAACAAGTCAAAAAGATAATTTTTTTTTTCTGTAAAATTAAACTCTGAAGCTATTTTGCTTATTAAGGCTGTTTCTCCAGTTACTTAAATAAAATTAGCTCTGACAGTTTGCTAGACAACATGAAATTTTTGGAAATTAAGTGAAATAGTAAAAGGCAGTGAAAAAAAAAATTTGCAGCACCTAAAGTACATCATGCTCACAAACTTTTAGAGTAATGACAATCCTTAATTAAGCCTCTTCTCCCTTCCACATTTTCCCTAAGGAATAAAGAATGCTGTGAGGACAGACAAATAGGGACAGAAACCCAGAGAAGATAAGTTTTGCCTTTGCTAAAGTAAGCTTTCTTTCCCTAAGCGTGGCACAGACCCATACCAATGGATTGAGTTCTTTTTCTTTCTCAGAGCTTCTTTCCTCATTGACAAATTTTGGTTTTTCTTTTTTTTCCTTTTTAGTGCTAGAGTTATTTAGTTCCAATTATTTTACTCCCAATTGCAGGAGCTTTGTGTTAAGGACATTACTCAGCTTTTTTTTATTTTCATCAGTGTCTCCCTCCTTTACAAGATGAGAATTGTCCAAGTGCAGAGGAGATATATAGCCCCAGCTTCTCAACTCAATTACATAAGTCCAAAGTTTCATTCATTTCAATAAATGTAAGCTGATCTGGCAACAAAGGCAAGAGAACAAGAAACTCCCTAGCTTTGGAATACTAACTGTCATTTGGCATTTGACATATATTTTAACTTCAATAAAGAGATCATAGAATTCTGTGGTTATATAATTGGTTTTAACATAAAATTCAACATTACTACAAATACGTATATATCAGATAAAAACAGAATTTTATCTCCCAAATAGGAACTTGGTGACATAAAATACCTTTTAGAGTGAACAACGCATTTTCTATCTAGAGATTAAAATATGTCTTGAAAATTATCCCATAAAAAACACAGTTTTCAATATTTGGATCATTTGTATCAGATCTAGAGATAATCTGTTTAAGTCTCGTTGCTCTCCTCTCCTTCCAGCTGCTGCTGTTGAGGGCACTCACAGATTCCCAGAGAAGTAACATATATTTGACTTTAGGACCCCTTGCTTCACAAGACTGTTTTCAAATCAAAGACACTTGGCAAAGGAATTTATAGGGGTATTAACTGAAATACTGGCCAGCCTTTTGCAAGATAAAATAGAATGGAGGACACATTTTAATTAAATTTCTTCTGCAGGAAGATGTCCTCAGGCAGCAAAAGCTGGTCTCCCCCTTGCCTCTCTGGTCCTGATGATAAACTGCTGAATCCTGTGTGTATGAAAGGTTACTGAGCTCCCATGCATGTAACTGTGAAGGAATATTTTCCCAGTCACTGTCATACTGACACACCTTATATTTTCTCTGAGTTTGTTCTCAGTTTTAAAACCATGCTACTAAAATTTGCCCAGCAGACATGAAGCCAATCAAGATGCAATCTTGTACTTTAAATTTGCACCTAGAGTGGGATGGGCAGAAGTAAGAACAAACATATATTTTTGCCACAGTCTAAAGAGCAAATTTTTCTCCTCAGTGACATTATTGGCCTGAGAGAAAAGACGTATCTTCCCTTAACCATCCCCTTACCAAACCCTTCTGCTTTATTGACTTGTAGCCTTTAACACAGCCAGTGTACAATATCAGAGCTCATTTCATAAATATGCACAGATTTCCTCTTTGAACAAGAGATACTGATTGCAATGAAACCTGTAATACAGTGGCAAGGAAG
>VYZR01084865.1:0-44926 GCA_013400675.1 Oxylabes madagascariensis
TTCCTGCCACCACTACCACACCACAGAAACACAGATTTTTATACACCAATAATACACAGCAGCAAGTCTGGAGATGCCCAGCTCCGGGGCCAGGAAGGATCTTGGATCATCCTGCGCACTCCTGAGTTCCCCATAGAGGCAGAACTCCTTGCTGGATACCTGCAGGGACAACCTGCTTTCTCTGAGCCCAAAAGTGCAGGGATTTCCTGAAAAACTTCAAAGCAGACTGCAAAAATCTGAGGAGAAGCCTGAGATCAGGTGTTGCCCTGTTCAGCCTTCTGAGAAAAATGTTTTCTTTATGTACCAGGACTTTTCCCACACTTTAAGTACCAACAAATGGTTTGTTTTCATATTTTCATGGAGGAGGAGAGAGCTGACAGACTGTTGGTCTGACCAGTGTGTTGGAGGGGTGGCAGCTCCACCCTCCAATCCACTGTCACCTTTGGAATTCTATAAAATGTCCAAGATGTAAATAAAGTTCCTTCTTTTCCAGCACGACTCAGCGTGTGGGTGCAGTTCTTTCCTGTCTCCTTCCCACAATCAGGTGGTTCAAAACACACAGGAGCAGAGGCAAAAAGAACTTTACTTGCTTGTTCTGTTCAGCTCACCTGGCAGGCCGAGAGGTTTCCCTGAGCAGTCAGTTCATTGGCAGTTCCCAGTGGGCATTTCCTTGGAGCTGCTTGGCCTCCAGGGCAGCTGGACCAAAAATAATCAAGTTATAAAATTAAATTCTTTAATTCCTTTTGAATTCCATCCCCAGTCAGCCAGTGTGGGGGTTCTGTAAATGCAGGAACATCCCCCTTTGCCCACTGCTCAAAAAAATAAGGTTTTGGCCACAGAACCATGGATTTTAACCCAAATACAGTGGTTTTCCTGCTCAGCGGATAATTCACATATTAAAAAAAAGACATTATGTGGAGGTTTTTTTGTGCCTCACCTCCAGCCCTGCATTCTAACCAAGGCAGCTGAATCAAAAACAATGAAGTTAGAAAATTTTTAACTCCTTTTGAATTCCATCCCCAGTCAGCCAGCATGGGGGTTGTGTAAACACAGGAATATCCTCCTCAGAAAAATAAGATTTTGGCCAAAGAACCATGGATTTAAACCCTAATATAGTGGTTTTCCTGCTCAGCTGATTATTCACACAGAAAAAAAAGACATTATGTGGGATTTTTTTGTACCTCACCTCCAGCCCTGCATTCTAACCCCCAGAATATTCAGAATGTCAGATGCCCTGAGTTTTTAACTCTCTTTTTTCAGGGGACTTACTAGAACCCTGCTGGGCACTCCAGGCAGTTGCCAGCTGTGTAATAATGCCCCTGCCTGCAGTCTATGAGGCAGTGCCTCTGGCAGTCCAGGCTGCAGTCAACTGAGAGGGAAGAGACCCCTGAAAGAAAAAAAATCAAATAAATTTAAGGTACAATTAACAAATATTCAAGACTCCAAGCTAAACAGACACTTATTTTTAAATCACGATGCAAAATCACTGCCTGTTATCACACTCTGCCTGATGTGCTGACAGCTAAAATTAAGAAAAGTTTCAAATCTGCTCCCTTAAGATTTCCAAGTAAATTTTCTAAGCACAAAAATCCTGGGGGAAACCCCAATTTCAGATGTTTTATCGAACTAAATCATTCACCTGTGGAAAAGGCAGCAGGGAGCCTTTTCCATGCCTTTCTCAGCTTTAGGAAAGGTCTTGTTTTGATTGCCAGGAAGTTGAAAAGCTCAATTTTCAGGAGAGTGCAAACAGAAAACAGATAGAAAGAGCCATTGGATGAAGGGATGTAATTTCAGAATGTCATAATTTCAACCAAATACTGTTTTTTCTTCTCTATTTCAGCTCTTCAGTCCACAGAGTAAAGGCAAATTTACCCATCTGTCTTCAAGAAATCTCCTGACATCACATTCTATGAGAGGAAAGTGACAAATTCTTCACAAAGAGGAAGACACCTGTAAGCTGAACTCAAAAATTTGAACAAACACCTGATTATCTCCCTTTTTGCATTTCTTACTATTGGATTTAGATCTTGTCATGCCTCTGTCCCAATGAATTACTCTGGTTTTTAAAAGTGAGTTTCACCATGAGGATTTCAGAGGAAGTTCCTCACAAGGAACCAAACCTGAGTGTGCAGGGTGGGGAGGAAAGTTCCAGGAATTTTCCCCCTTTGTTTCATACTCAAATAAGCACCTTGGGATTGTTGTTATCACAGCACACCAACATTTTTTGTGTTTTTTTCTCTATTTAGAAAATTACAGCTTCTTGGTGAATGCATCCCCCACCTGCTCTGTCTTCTCTCCTGAATGAATTCCTAGAGATTGTGCAGCCACACTTTATGAGCAAAATGGGCTAAAAACTGACATCTCAAGAAAAGTAACAAAGCCAAACCAATAAAAAACACCCAAAAACCCCCCCCAAAAAAAACCAAAAAAAACCAAACAAACAAACAAACAAAAAAAAAAACCAAAAAACCACACACAAACAAAAACCAAAAAAATCCCAGAAAAAAAACCCAAAAAATCCCAGAAAAAAACCCCAAAAACACAAGAGTAAAAAAAGCAGAACAAATAAAAAATGAAGTTTTCTTGTAGAAAAGCCACCCACTCACCTCTGAGGAAGGTCCTCAGGCTCCAGAACAAAACCAGCCAACTCAAAGCCGGAGCCATGGGAGCTTGTGAGCAGCTCCTTAAAAGAAGAAAAGCTCAGAGCTTCTGATTAAAATGTTTCTTGAGCACCTGGTGCTGCCTCTGTGGAGGCTCGGGGTAACCCAACCCCTCCCAGGCAATCACTTTCCAAGCCAGCCCAAATGAAATGGAAACCGAGCTGCAGAAAGAGGAGCTGGACAAAGAGTTCATCCCAGGGGAGCTCCCTGCAGCCCTGCTGGGGTTAAAATGTGAGAAAACTCCTTTAAACGGGAGATAATGAACACCCCTGGAGCGTCCACAAGGAAAATTGAAATGAACACAAGGAAAATTGGAAGTACACTTGTCACCATTTAACAAATCTGTCTGGCTGCCCCAAATCACCCCGAGGAATGGGCCCTGCAGGGTCACAAATGTCTTCTTTTTCTTCAACGCCCGGGTGAAACATTCCAGGTGAAGCATTCCCTGTTTGCCAGCAGTTTGTTCTGCAGTTTGAGGGTTTTGCTGGGTGCTGAAGACCTCTCATTGAAGCAGGATTCTCCCTTGGAATGTTCACTATACACTCATTTTTCCCTTTCCAAGGTAACCCTTTGCTGATGCTGAGCACTGGGGAGGAAGGAGCTCTTCCAAGTTTCCCAAAATCCCAGAATGGTTTGGGTTGGAAGGGAAATTAAAGATCAGTCCCATCCCCTGCCATGGGCAGGGACACCTCCTGGAGCACCCCAGGGTGCTCCAACCTCGCCTTGGACACTGCCAGGGATTCAGGAGCAGCCACGGCTTCTCTGGGAATTCCATCCACACTCACAGGGAGGAATTTCTTCCCAATATCTCATCTAAACCTTCTCCCTTCCAGCCTGAAGGCATTGGCCNCCCTTGTCTGGTGTCTTCTGGGAGGGAGCTGAGGACAACTTCAGTGACAGCAGAAAGCTGGGAAGGGCAGCCCTGCTGCACACAGAAGGAATTTCCCTCCAGGGCTGCCTAAATCCACTTCCTCAACAAAGACCTTTAGAGTGTGGACCAAAACGTGAATTGTGCATTGTCCTTGAATTGTTCAAGTCCCCTCATGCAGGTGATGGAGAACTCTTCCAGGCAGGAGGGAGGAGAAGCTGTGCCCATCCCATCATGTCCACAGAGAGGCCTCGCACCTCTCTCCCCACCCAGCAAAGCACCATCTGTTCCACTCTTAAAAGTCTCCAATTAAACTCCTCCAGCAGAACTCAGATGAGCCTTTTCTTGCTATTGTACAACTATTCCTGAAAATCTCTGCAATTATCTTATATTACAGGCAAGAATTGCCAATTAAAACCTAATCAACACAGTGTAAAGGCAGGCGCCGGGCCAAGTGCTTCTCATTTTCTTCTCATTTTCGACCTGCTTGTCCCTTGTACTTCAGAAAGTTCAGAAAAGGTGGGAGATGCAATAGGAGGCAGAAGAGATAAGAGGAAGGGTTTGATTCACTTCGTTTGGTTTCCAGTTCCCCAATTAACTACGGAATACTCAGATTTATGCAGAGATGGCTCGGGGGTCAGATTCCCTCCTGTTGCACGGCAGAATTCTCAGATTTATGCAGAGAGAATTCACAGGTCAAATTCCCTCCTGTGGCACGTGCTGGGGCGTGGGGAAGGGTCAGCTGTTTAATTGTGCTCTCATTTGAGGGATGAAATGCTGACTTGTCCTTCCTCTGATCAGCCACCGGAGCTCTGAGGGGCCCTGACGTGCTGGATGTCACACCCTCATCTGGGATCTGAGAATTCCCGATTCCCAGCACAAAACCTCTCAAGGCAGGTCCTGATCCACTTCATCCACACCCATTTTGAACCTTCCCACTTCCACCGCAGTCAGCAACAAGGAAAACCTGCCCCGATGGCTTCTCCTCAAGCCCAGAATCGATGCCCTGTGAGGCAGCAGCGACCTGGGACTCACTGCAGGATTTTGGGATTTGCCTCCACACAGCAGCAGCAGCATCACTCATCCCAAAAATCCCCAAACCCCTGCACTTCACACTGAGCTCTCTCTTCCTGGCTGGAAAGAAAAGCTGCTCTGATTTCATCCTTTTCTGTCAGCAAACAAATGGACATGGATTGAATTATAAATCAACCCACAGGGATGGGAGCGTGGCTGCAGCAAGGAAAATAAATAGGAATGTCTTCTTCTCCACGCAGGTGCTGGAGGATGACCAAGAATCAGCATATTCATCCCTCTGGGATACAAATAGCTCAGCTTCCAGCACTGACACACTCATCTCTCCTCTTGATACTGCTCCTGCTGCCCTGGCTGTGTGTGGAAAGCTCTGACAGCTCCTGAACTCTTTGGTCAATCCTAAAGGAAACAGCCCTGAAATATTTGGAGTCCTTCACCGTTTTTCTTGATTTGACCCCCAAAACCTCATTCTGTTCAGTTCAGTGGCACCTCCCAGGTGTGGGATCAGCAGCTCTGCAAGGGCAGGAATTCCTCAGAGCAGGAATTTTGGGTGTGAGCACACCGGGAGGGACAGGAATGACCTGGAACCTCGCAGGGAGCTCCAATCACTCATCCTGAAATTGGTTTCCATTTCCACACAGGCAATTCTCCTCAGCCATCAAACCTGATAAAATATCCCTTTCCTAAATGAAAAATATGCAAATGCCCCAAATTGCACATCTCATCTCACCCACAGCGAGTGCAGAGGTGAAAAGGGGAAGTGGGGAAAGGACAGAGACAGCTCAAAGCTGAAAAGGGGAAAAGCAGGAGCTGGAAATCACTTTGGGAATTATTTTGTTGCTTTTTTGTATAGATAGAGATTTCAGTAGCAGCAGCAGCTCAAAGAGGTTTCAAAACAAAAGGAAAGATTATAAACAAAAGGAAAAATCTGTGATTTTTAATCCAGACTTCTTGTACAGCAGCAGGAAGGACATTTCAACCTCAAGCCACCCCTTTGATGAAATGACAGGAATGGCAGTGAGGGGTGAGGGTGGAACCTCCTCTCCTGTGCTTCCCTCTCCCTTTCCCTCCTTTTTTTTTGTTTTGTTTTGTTTTGTTTTGTTTTGTTTTGTTTTGTTTTTTTTGTTTTGGTTTGGTTTGTTTTGGTTTTGGTTTTGTTTTTGGTTTTGTTTTGTTTTGTTTTGTTTTGTTTTGTTTTGTTTTGTTTTGTTTTGTTTTGTTTTACACAGAGGGGGTGGAGCAGAAAATTCTTCTTTTATGAGATGGGCAGGACCAGGCTGACCCTTCCTTGGTGCAGCCTCGCAGAACTTTGGATTTTTCTCTGCTAAAGCTGAAACACAGCCCAGGGCTGTCCCTGGATGTTGTCACAGGGCAGGCAACGCTTCCAAAATTTCATAAATCCCACTTCAACACAGGATGTATTTCTGTTGGTGCCGCCTGTACCCAGAGAAGATTCAAGCAACATATATTAAATTGATCATGTAATTACACTGCAATTAATGAAAATTACACTGAGACTACTGAAAACCTCATATTTCTTCATCTTGTCCTTCATGAGGAGGGCAGGAAAATTCAGTCCCTTTTGATCCCTGCTGCCCATAACCCTTCACATCCAGTTGTGGCCAGCAGCAATTTTAATTCTTGGTGTCTTCCAGCTCCTGAGTCTGATGGACATCCCCTGATTTGCTGTCAAAAGCGCATCTGAAATCCCACCCAGCAGCTGATGCTCCCTCAGCTCCCACTGCTGGAAGGCTCAGGGGGCAGTGGCTTCGTAAATATGGTTTGTGCATCACTGGAAAGTGAATAAAGAGGCAAAAATGGGATCATTGATGTTGGATCCACACTACTGATGTTGAATCCTCCACTACAGAATTGGATCATAAAATCTTCAGAAAATAAAAGCAGGGCCAGTGCTTTGCTCTCAAACTAATTTGGTGCTGAAATAGCTGAAGGAAGCAAGAGAAATGTGCAGAGGGTTTGCCAAAGGGAGCAAGAGAGGCATTTTCTGGGCATGGAGAGAGATAAACAGGGCTGGCTCCAGCTCTGCTGTCTGCCAGGACAGTCCGGGCTGGAACGAGAGCAGCAGCACAGCCAGCATTTTGGAGAAACAACACAGGAATTTCTGCAGCTCACGATAAAACCTCTCAATCCCTGCTCAGACCTTGTGGCCAGGGGGGGCTGTTTGGCTTCTCCCTGAGTTTGGCTTCTCCCTCTCTCCAAGGCCCCAATCCTTTGCTGTCTCCTGTCCAAGCTGAGGCAGACAGGCTTGGGAATTCCCTGGGCTGAGCCCTGGGATGCTGACAGGAGCAGTGCCCAGCTGTGACACAGAGCACAGCAAAACAGGCAGTGCTGGAGGGCACCTCCAAACCCGGCACAGCTCAGGAGCAAGGAGAGGCTGAGCTGACCAAACCAGCCGAAATATCAGCTGGGAATCCTGGGCACAGGGATTAATCCCATCTCAGCTCCTGTCAGGCTGGGATAATAAACACTGGAGAGTTCCTGCTTCTTTACTCCAGCTGACCTTCCCCATTTCATATTTACATCCCAGGGTGTCGTTGTTGAGCATCAAACAACGGCACAGACTCTTGATCAGAAGGCTAGGAAAATGAAGTTTATTTTTTGAGATGTGGCTCTCTTATATACTATTTTACACAGACCAATTTGATTGGTGAAACAAAGGCAAACCTCTTCAATCACGTTGGTTAAAACAGATGGGGGTCAAGAAACCTCTCCTGTGAGAAAGAATGGATAAACATAGGTACAGTTACAAAAACATTTCTCTTGTTTGCAGAAAGTTTCCTGGGAAAGGAATTTCCCCAAAATGAAAACATTAAACCAGGGCTACACCAGAGTATGCCCTGGTTGCTATAAACCAAATGGGAACCCCCATCCCCAGCTTCAAATAAAGGAACATTCCCCAACCCTGTGAAAACAAACAAAAAAAACCACCTTAAAATTTGTTGCAGAACTGTAACATGGAACGGGGGAATTATTTTGGCTTGGCTTTTATTTTCAAACAATAAAAAAAATCTTCATATGGAAAGCTGGAGCAGAAGAATAAGTGAAACACCCCCAAAACTGACCCTTGAGAAGTTCTTCAGCTTGAATTACAGAAAAAAAAAATGAAAGGAATTAGACCTACACAGTTGTTCTACTTCCACCACAGGAGATGTTTGCATCCTCCAGTGCCCAGATGGATTCAACCCATGGGGAGGGAAAAATGGGCAAAATAAACAGCAGGAGTGTAAAAAAGCATGGATGCATTTTATCCAAGTGCCTCAGGCATCTGTAAATACAGAGGCTGTGGGCTCTGGTGAAGGAATATTTCAGTTGTAAGGAAGGAATTTTACCTGGGTGTGGATTCTCACAGCCTGACTCCAGTGGGCTGCATTTTAAACAGAAATAATGGAAATAAATGGAAATAAATCTGGAAACACCACCCAGGAAAATAGATACGGATTTTGTCTGTAAATTCTTCTCTTCTGTACAGGACTAGGAACAGGTACAGGAGAAGATAATCCAGGAAAATGTGGCCACATTGTAGGAATATCCAAGCATGGAGATAGGATGGAGCAGGAACACCAGGGTAAAAATGTGACAGCCAGGGTGTTGTTTCTCCTCCCAAATGAGTGTTTGCTCCAAGTCTGTAGTGTTCAGGGTCTGAAGTCTGTAAATATCAATAGGAACATGCAGCTTTGATTTAATCACAGAACCCTTCAGGTTAGAAAAGACCTCACAGAGCATCGAGTCCAACCTTAAGACACAAAAACCCCTCGCAATACCCAAGAACTGGAGTCCAGGTAACCCAACCCTTTCCATACACTGATAAATTAGCACAGTGCAGAAATATCACAAGTTTAAAGGCTCCAAGCAGCACCAGATCTGCATTTGAGAGACCCTGCTCTGCATTTTACTGGCAATCCAAACTGCTGCCGCAGCAGAAAAGCAGAGGTAGCTGCTGACTCCAACAAAATTGCACTTTAATTTCAAAGTGCCCCCTGCCACTGACATTATTTATTTGCCTCATCTCTTAATTAATAAAATCGCAGGAGTGGGTAACAAAACAAAGGCATCAGCATAACCACCACAGGTTTAAACGTTGCTTTGAGTATGGAAAGTGCCCCTTCAAAAAAGCCTCTTCTTGCAGGGGACAGAGAAGTTTAAAGCCTCGTACATCCTCCCAAAAGCAGGATCAATTCTGTCAGCCAGCAGCAGCAGAAGTAACTCTTTTGAAGCCGTGCCAAGACCTTGCAGAAGATTTTAGCAGGGAAATTGGTCTGTGGCAGAAGTCTCCAAGGCCAAGCTGGCAGCTTAAGAGCCGGAGTCTAGAAAAGAGGAAAAACCTGAAGTGAGTGCCAGCAACAGAAGATGAAATGATTGAAAGGAGTTCTGGACAAGAGGAAAAAAAAAGGCTTTCAAAACATCAGGCTGGTAATTTATCAAAAGCTGCAAGTGTTATATTGAGGGTGCTCACATAACCCATCAGAGGCACTTAATGATCGCTGCCTCCCTCCATCCCAAAGTCCTGACAAAAGAGATGTTTCCAGCGGAATGCTCAGATCCAGATGAAAGCAGTGAGTGGCTCTGACAGGACAGGAGAGATGAAACCAACGTGTCCATCCAGCAGGAAAAACTTCAGGCCAGCTGGATCCCACCAGGAATTCATCTGAAAGCTGAAAATATGAAATATTCTCACAGTGTCTAACTGCAACTAAAGGGCATTTATTAGAACTGAATTCCCCTCAGGAAACACCGTCATTGTAAGCTGATATGATCCTGATTTCAGGGTTTTGTGGCTTGGACTCGTTTTGCAGCCCTGAACAAAGCTGCTTGGATGTTTATTCATCCCTGGAAGTTTTGTAGAGCCAGCATTGTACAAGTACGGTTTGAATTACAGGTGCCTTGCATCCACTAGAGTTGATAAGAGCAGGGGGAAAAAAAGGTGTTAAATCCACATTCCTGATTTATTCTCCACAGCGTGCCCAAAAATCATTATTTCTCATTTCCAAGCTTAAACACTTGAACAGCCTCTTTATCTCACTTTTACCTGCTCCAAGAGTGTCAGGAAGCTTTAGCAATTATGAAAAAAGCACTTGAAAACCTAAAGATTGGCCCGGTCGTGCTGACTCCATTCTTCCAAGAATCTTTCAGATCCCTTTTTGCACTGCAATATCTTCTGTCAGCTGAGTTTCTGGAACTCACCCCTATTTCCAGGGGGAATTTCAGCACAGGCACCAGGGCTGCATCCAGGGAACTGAAGAGATGAAACTTCTTCCCTCACTGTAGAGAAATCTCTAAAGCTATTGTTAAAATCTCTTATTCCTTGGAACAAAGGCCGTGCTCCATATAATGGGTTTTTTTTTCTATGCTGGTGAGTCACTGTCACTCAGCAAGCAGCACTAAAAAGTTCATTTAAGCTTTGCCTGAAAGTTCATTTAAGTTTTTTTTCCTCAAAGATCCACTTTACAGGCTTGAAACAGGGGACACATCTCTGAGTGGCAGCACTTCTGTAGGAGAAAGTGGCTCTGGAATATTCTGCCAAGTGAGACATGACAAAAAAAACCCCTAAGTTTCTAAACTCTGGTGCTTCTCACTGAACATTCCTTACTTTTTTTTTTTTTTTAACAGAAGGAAAAATCAAGATCAGAGGGTAGGGCACAGCATTTCAGCAGACTCTCTGAGCTGCTGAGTTTATTTCCAAACTCTCTCCTGTCACCCAGTGTCTTCCCCAGAGGAAAATCCTCGTGAGTCAGGGCACAAATCTGTTTTAAACCTGGGATACTGAGGTGTATTCAATGCAAATACATGAAGAAAAAGCTTTTTGGGAGGTTCAACTGTGTGCTAACCAAGGCACACACCCAACCCTTCAGGCACCTGCAGTACCCTGTGCAATTAGACAAGTTTCCTACTGGTTTGACTGGATTTGGCTTAAACAGAGAAAAGCAACCTGGAATTGAGTGGTTTCTAACAGATGCCCAGTCACCTTCCAGAAGTGGCAGTGCCTTAGGATGCAGCATTCAAAGCTTTTCCAGACCCTCCTTTTAGTGTCTTGCCTAAGGCCAAAAAGAAATTAAAGCACAGCAGGGACCAGAGCCCCAGAATTCCCAAATTTAAGAGCCTCCTGCTCCACCTGAACAAAACATTTCCTGTAAGCACCCAGTTCAAGCTGCTGTTTCACCCCAGAACCCAAGATTCAAGCAGACATTTCCCCATTCCCTCCTTCAGGAAAAGCTATTTCCATCCAGCCAGTAAATTTGGATAGATTGTTGGTTATTTCCCATCCAGCCAGTAAATTTGGATGAGCTGTTGATTATTTCCCATCCAGCCAGTGAATTTGGATGGATTGTTGGTTATTCCCATCCAGCCAGTGAATTTGGATGGATTGTTGGTTATTCCCATCCAGAAAACCCAGGAATAGCCCCGAGGTGGCCACTCCCAGTGAATTTAATCCACACAAATGCTGCATTTCAGGTCCTTGTCCATGTGCTCCTTCAGGTCAGTGCAAATTACACAGAAAACCACCCAGCCCCAGGTTGGAACACTCCGCAGGAGAAGTGATCATGGTTTTAAACATCTGGATTCTGGATTACACCCTGACCTGCAAGGGACTGATAAATCCTCCCATTCACCCTCTCCCATTATCCATCCTTCCCCACACACTCAAGTTACAGATGTCCCCCCGAAAAATACTGCTTAATAAATGTATAATTGTTGGCCAAGTGTCCTGTACATCTTCCCCTGGCTCAGGCCACCCCAACCCAGCTCTTGTTTACAGGCCAGATTTGCACTCACACCTGTAGATAACTCTTTTATTCCTTTCCAAACCCAAGGCTTGCCTTGTGAAGCAGCCCAGGGAGGTTTGTTGGGTTTTTTTTTTTTTTTAATCCCTGTTTAGCCTAGCATGAAATTGTTTCCCAGGTAGATATTAATTCTGCAGCAGCTTCTCCCCTTGTTGGGTAATTTGCTGAGCTGGAGAGGCCCGTGCTGAACCAGGGTGTCCCCTTGTCAGCGGTGCCACAGCAGCCGTGTCACACGAGCCCTTTGGCATCTCCTGTCACTGCACATCCCCTGCTCCAAGGATTTCAGGCAGTGCTTTCACTTCTCCTGAACAAAACAGACAGCTCCTCACGCCGAGGGACGGTTGGCAGCTCCCTGACTGCTCGAGACAAAAGGTTTTGCTGCAAAGAGGCTTCTTGGATTCATTGTTCATCATTTCAGGTTTGCTGGACAGTGCGAACTAAGGAACTGCTTCTCACTAATCTGCTTTCTTTCCATTTTAAACTCTGTTTTTCCTTAGGAAAACAGAACCAGGCACCTTTTAAACAATTCGTCTCTTTTACCAGGTGAACTAAACGTGGGGATTTTTATAAAGTGAAGGATCTGTGTTTAATTTTGTACCTCTCAGTGCTGGGGCAGCGTTTAACCCCCAGCTAAGATTAGATCCCTTGTTCTACTGCAATTCCAATTTATAAGTTTCCTCCACACTTGTTGTTTTTTCTTTGTTTCCACTCCTCATTTATCTTAATTTATCTTCATTCAGCTCCTTCTTCTTTACAGCATTGCCATCCCTGTCTTTCCCCTTTTCCCCTGATCCTTGCTCCTTCCAGCCACTGTCACTTTTCTCTCATTTTCCCACCGAGCTGCCACAACTGGACAAATTTAAGGAGGTTTTTTTCTGCCTGGAGAAGGACTTTACAGGAATCCTGTCTCCCTCCTAGGAGATCACATAGCTGACTTTTAATTTGTTGATCATAATTTCTGCTGGACAAAGGCAGCAATGAATTTATTTCCTGCACTTCAGGTTCACTTGGAGCTGTTCTTACCCAGAAGAGAAAAAGGAAATTTTCTTTAACACTTGGCAACCCTATTCTGAGCCAGGCATCCAATTTTACTTATTCTTCATCATGAGCAAGAATGGCAGGATCGAGCACTTAAAGTCCTCTACATTAAGATGTTTTTCATCAAAATAACCCCCAAAGTTACAGACGTGACTTCTCTCTCACCACTTCTCCCTTGACCTTAACTCCTCTGGGAATCTGAGCCCTGGAAGACTCACAAGGGTTACAATTCTGCACAGAGCTCTTAGAGGAAGAAGTGTCAGTCTCTAATAGCTGAGCTCACTTCAAATCATCCAACTTGCCTGGAAAGACTGTTTGACCAACTTCCAAGAATACCAATCACACGTTAGATTCTCTTACTGGAAATTCAAGGAAGAAAAAAAGATTGCTTGGTGAAATGTCACCAAGTGAAAAGCTTTTGGTAGGGAGAAAAAGGACTGAAACTTGTTTTCTCTTGATATTTACCCTTTTTGTTTACATCTGAAAAAATGAATGTCAATTCCACTTCAAAATCAAAGCATTCTGTATTTATGTTTTTTGTACTCTGTTTTCCTTTAAAGCCACGAAGATATTCACAAAGAATTTTCTGTGAAAATGATGGTTTTCGCTTCCATTGTTCTCCCGTCCCCATTGCAGCAGAAAAGAGAGAGGATTTCAAAGCCAGCTCTAAACAGAATTTGCATTTGGGGCATTTATTGCTTTAATTATTGTTTGCATATGAAATTTGGGACAGCAGCCCTCTTAGGGGACAGCTGCACTCACCAGCTGAGCAGCTGCCTTGGGGAGAAGGCCCAGGGGTTCTCTCCTCAGCTCATTCCACAGAAATTCCCACCCAACACTCACCAGATCAGGTCTGGGAATGATCCTGCTGCTCCTGGGATGCAGTGGATGTGTCCATCCTGCACCATGGGGAACCCAAACTCAAATTTAACAGGCAAGGATGGGATTGTGCAGATAAAAACCAAGGTTCAGCTGGGCTGGATGACACACAGGGGCTTCTTTAGCAGCAGCTGGAGATTTTTGCAATATGTTTTTTGTCATTCTGTCAGGGCAGCAAAGGTTTGCCTCCTCACCCCTTGGCTTCAGGCTCCATCCTCATTTGTGGAACGGAGACAGGAAAGAATTGTTCCTACACGCTGAGTGGTGCTGGAAAAGAAGGAACTTTATTTACATCTTTGACATTTTATAGAATTCCAAAGGTGACAGTGGATTGGAGGGTGGAGCTGCCACCCCTCCAACACACTGGTCAGACCAACAATCTGTCAGCTCTCTCCTCCTCCATGAAAATATGAAAACAAACCATTTGTTCATACTTNGTGCAGCATCTCCCATGGGCTGATGGAATTGTATCAGCCCTGCAGTGAGCCTGGATGGCCCCTGAACAGCAGATATCCCCTGCAGGGAGGGTGGGTGGTGGGAGAGATAAAGAACACTGCCACAGCTGGTTTTAACAATGCAAACTGCTGGGTACATCTTGCATTGCAACCCAAGACACCTTCTCAAATAATTCAGCAGAGATTTCATATCGTGAGACCAGGACCAAAATACCTTGCACCACCAGCAGCAGCTGCTGAGGCTTTTGTTGTGGAAACCAGCTTGGCTTTGACCCCAGTTTTCCCTGTGTGATCCTTGGATTACACTTGATAGCCCCAGCAGCCCCGAGGGGCACTGCCAGCTGGGACAAGAAAAGCACACCCAGGAGCCACAGGTCTGCCACCAGCACCATCAGGGCACTGCGTAAGCAGTTGATACCTGGAGGAAAAGATGCCAAAAAAGTGAAAGCAGCTTAAAATAAACAGAAAATCAGGTGATTTTTGCAGTAGCTCACAGACACGTGTTATTTTCTCAAAAGCTGTATTAGCTCTGCCATTAGCAGTGCCACAGACACCTGTAAAATCCGAAGTGGATGAAATGTTAAATGCCGGAATGAGTGGGAAGTGTTTTCCCGGTGCCAGTTTGCAGAGCTGTCCTGGTCCTTGGCTGAGCTGCCAGAGCAATCCCAGAGCTCGTTTTCATATTCTGCCTCCCTTTTGACACTGCAATCATGGCAAGGTCAGGGCTGGAGACCCTTCAGGAAATTGAACTGCGGCTTAATTGTCAGCTCGGAGAGACAAAGGCAGAAAAACACCGGTTTGAGAGCTGGGGCTGCGGAATCTTGGCAGGGAAAGGACCCGGAGAGAACGAGTCGTATTCATGAGGAGTACAAGAGAATCATTTTCCAAGCAGGGGGTTTCATTTTCTTCTCCATTCTGGGCTTTCATTTCCTTCTCCAATCTCTACTTTTGAGCATCAAGATGTGTGCTACCAGCTCCAAAGCCATTTCAGCACCAAGTAACCTCAGAAGGGGGAAATTACAGCTCCAACTCCCACCAAACTGGGAGCAATGCAAGTTCAGGAGAAAGGTGCTTTATTTTCGGGATGGCACAGCAGGTGTGGGAACCCATCTGGCTTTAAGACAATGAGAACCAATATTAATCATCAAAAGAGCACAGTGGTTGGGGAAAGAACAGCAGCAAGGGAATTTCAAATGCTGCTTTTGGGGAGTGCTCTGCGTTTTAGCTGATACAGAATAAAACACATGAGGTTTTTGTATAGCAGTGAAACTTAGGGAAATTTAACCTTGCAGTCCTTCTTTAAGGGGAGAATTAAAGGTATTGATGAATTCTTGCCTTCCCTGGGTGTGAAGGCACAGGAAAAATCCCAGATCAACTCCAAGTGCCAACACTTCAACAGCTGCACAGTTGCACTTCAATGTTGAGCTCACTCCAAGGATAATCCTGGAGGCTGAAGGAGAAAGAATGAGAATAGCCCAAAATTATATCCCCTCATGCAGATCCAGAACAGAGGAACTGCTCCATGGGCTCAACAATCTGATTTACAGGCCAGGAAGAGGGGACAATACCAGGCCAACCTGGCTGGAGAGGGGAAATAACTCTTCAGAATTATTCCATCAGAATATCCCTCCCAGTCCCTTAAACTTCTCCATGTGGCAGCCTGGACTCCAAACCCTCCCGCTGGGCTTTCAGCACCATTATTTCAGAATAAATCCTTGCTCAGGATGGCTCTAGATCAGACTCCAGACAGGAATTTCCAGACCCCTCAGAAGCCAGGGGAAACAGTAAATAAATATCTGCTGGGAAGAAGGCTCTTCTCACCACTGCCTGAAAAACCCCAGCAAAGTCATTTTCTGCTGAATGAATGGTTTTGTATAGCAACACAGAAACGTAAGTGAGAAAATACAAGCACCCAGAGCAAAGCTGAAATTTAAACAGCTTCCAAAACCAGCTAGAAATGAACCAGCAACCAGCCAAGAGAGACTAAAGGAGGCAGAGCACAATATAATCCCCCACAAACCATTACAATAATCAATTCCTTCAGCAGCAAAGGCCTGAGCTAAGCACTCTGCTCTGATAGCATTTATTCAGGCCATTATTTCTGAGATATTGTGTCAGCAGAGGAAAAGCAAGCTGGGGTCTGGTATTTATCCACAAATACTTGCTCTGTGCAAATGCATATTTGTAAGTTGTTGGGTTGGGGTTTTTTCCAAATAAACACTGTGGTAGAGGCAGCTGCAGGACCAAAAAAAACCCCAGTAAAATAATCAGTCTCGCACAAGAAATGGCTGGAAGAGAAATAAAACCTGTATTGCAACAACTCCTGCCCCTGCCAAGCCTTTCCAACCATTCACAAAGGAAATTTTTTTGGAATGAGGAGTTCCTGCTCAATTGCCACATGTTGGAACAACTTCACACTCTCACTCCTGAACCTCTGACCACAAGCAGATTTTCCCGGTATTTCCTGCCAGCAATGTGTATTGCCTCAGCTGCCTGATTTTCCAAGATAGTGTGAAATATCCCTGAAAATTCCACATTTTTGGAAGTGAACACGGGAGCACGGCAATATTTAGGGGAGCCATGGATTTATTTACACCCACACAGAGGCACAGGGAGAAACCACACACACACACTACGATTTAGGCAGTGCCTGGAAAATCTGTGTGTCTTTCATTCTATTTTACGTGGCAAGGAATTCTGATTGCAACAAAACTTGAAAGACATCAAGCAGCATTCCCTCTGAAAATTAATCCAACTGAAAACACTAAAAAAAATCAGAATAAACCAGAGCCTAAACCGAGTGCCACCAGACGAGCATCAGTGGGTTTTTGGCACAGGTTCCTGTGTTTGTCCCAGGTTTGCTGCAAGGGCAGCAGGGACGGAGCCTTGCCAGGGAAATGGCTCATCCAGAGATGTCACCTCAGCTGGGGAGCAAGGACACACAGCCCTCCTTCCCTCCTGCTGCAGGTGAGGGCTGCAAGCACCTGCAAGGTCAATAAAGCAGCAGAAAGGCTCCTCGGGGAACTTCCATCACTGGCAGGCGCTTGGTTGTTCTGTGCCTGCTGGGTTGGCTCCCACCGGGTTTTTTACGGCTCATTTTTGGTGGGGTTCAACAATTGAGAGTTCCTGAGGCATTCAAACGCTGTCACATGTTTAATTTTAAGTGTGCTTTCCACCCCACACTCAAAAATCAAGAAAAAACTACCTGTGACTGAGGTGGGGTTTTTTGTTGCGGGTTTTTTTTTGTGATGTTTCTTTGCTTGTTTGTGGGGGTTTTTTTATGGTTGTTTTTAAAGGATTCTGAAGCAAGTCCAGCTAACACTGAGCATTCCAATGAAGTTTAAAATCGTGACATCTCTCCCTGCTCCTCCAACCCCATCCTTCCCCCTCATCCTTTTCAGGAGCAATGCCAAAGCCCTGCTAAGGGCTCTGCTCTTGTTGCAACCTTCAATTTAACAACCACCACCACCAAAAAAAACCTTCGTGGGGGAAGAGCTTAATGCTTTAATTGGAGCTCGTTTGAAAGAGTTCATTAGACAGGTAGCACTTTGTGCCTGATTTTCCGGCCCACCCGACCTGCCACGGGCTGGGATCAAGCAGGGACATTAATGACAGGCCCTGGGTCACCTCTGTCTCTGCAGACACACGAAGGTGCTGCTGCTGGGTCACAGGGGAGCAGAGGATGAGTGTGGAGCGATTAAAATGCTTTTTGTTCCCTTCTTTCACCTCTGGCAGGGCAGTTCAGGGATGGATTGCACAGGCCAACACCTCCAGCGAGGGGACTGGGAGAAGAGCTTGGGGAGAAGGCTCTGAAAAAGGAAGGATTTTTGTTTTCTGTTCCATAGGGGCATCCCAGTGCAGCAGGAAGGCAGCACTCGAGAGTAATCTGCTTTAGGTTGCATCTCTCCACTGCAGAACTCAAATCCTGAGCACTTTGTCATGGGTTAATGTCTTAAGTTTGAGCTTTCATGTATTTCAGACTCTGTGCTGCCCAGGCGTGCAGCTCTGAGCTCAGTGTCACTCAGTTCTGCACAGAGCAGGGACACAAAACAAATCCTTTTCCAAATGGAGACCAAGGACAACAAGTACAAGTTTTCAGGCCCAAAAGCACAAACAAGGGAGGGCTGAAGGGAGGAACAAGAAGGATGGGACTTCAAAACCTGAAGCTGTAATTGGAGAGTTAAACCTCAATATGCAAATGGACCAAAAGTTATAAAAGTCTGAGACCTCGTGACTGGCCATCCATTTTGTGTCCATTTTGTGTCCATTTTGGGTCCACCTTGGGTGTAGCCCTGGCCAGGCTCTTGTCCTGCCCAAGGTGTACCCTAAAGGCCTTTCAATAAATCCCTGCCTTATTCTCCAGCTCTGTCCAGTCTCTGTTCCAGCTCAGCCTTCCCAAGGCATCAGTGCACCCACAAAAATCATTTATTCATTTTCCTCTGCCAGAGTTAAGCAGAGGAGAGGGAAAGAAAACTCATGAGGTGAGAAAAGGATTAGGAGAAAACCACTTTCAGGGCAAAACAGGCTCAAAACTTTAAAAGGTATAGAGAAAAAAATGTATTAAGAGAATTCAAAGAGGATAATGAGAACTAAAATAAACCTTTAGAACACCTTTCCCCCACCCCAGCCCTTCCTTCTTTCCCACCGACAGCACAGGGAGACAAAACATGGGATTTTTAGTCAGTTTGTCACTTCAGATCTTTCTTTAGTTCGCTTAGAGAGAGGAGTCTCTTTTGCTGCGCCATGGGGTTTCTTTCATGGGACACAGTTTTACACAAATCTGTGAGTTCTTCTGGGGAAAAAACAGATGGAGCAGAGTCTGGAGTCGAGCACACGACCGCTCTCGGAGGGAGGGAGGGAGTGCTCGGGGTTTTGGAGAGCTGAGCCTCACTCCAGGCCCAACATCCACTCGTGGCAAGAATTGAGGATGAACTCAGGCTGACATCTCTGCCTCAGCCTCTCACCGGGGGATTTTGGCCCCTTCTGAAGGTGTGCCATGGCCTGAAGCTACAATCGCTGACCAGAAACAATGCCACTTTTCAGGGCAGCTTTATCCTGATGGAAAACCCACACCAGGCTACAAATCCAGCAAAAATTAAAGGGAATGCAACTATTTCAAAGCCCCGAGTCTCCCATCTCTCAGTCATGTTTCCCTGAGGTCTTTTTGTGCTGCTTTGGATGATGTTTCAATTTTTAGTAGGGAAAAAAACCCCAAACCCATTCAAGTTTACATTAAAAACTTCCTTCAGACCCAGCATAAACCAGAGGCCAGATCTCAAACGAGCTGGACTCTGAAGGGATCAGCTGACATTCAACATCTCTACTAAATTCAAGAGTGAAAAAGGATGTTAGGCAAACAAACCGTGCAGGAAACAGCATTTTTGGAGCTGAGACAGAAAGGTTCAGCCTTGCCATAACCACTCTGTGTCAAAGGAGTCACAGGAGAAGCCAATTATCCCAGAAATGGTAGCAGGGGATCTCATCCCTTACAAAAACAAGTAAGGAAATAATTTCCTACGATGGAAACAGATTTTCTTGGGGGAAACCAAAGGAACTGTTAAGAGTTGCAGCTGTACAGTTCTGGCTGTGCAGCAGAGAAGCATCAGGTGTTCAGGCACAATCTTGAGGCTGTTAATTACCCAGTTCTCTGAGCTGTAGAAAATGATCGCTGTTGAAAAAAGAAAACAAACCAAAAACCACTCCACTGTTGTTCCTGACGCTGGGCAAAAAATTAGGGCACATGAAGAGAGAGCACCTGAGCTTCCGATGTTCAATTCAGAAATCCACAGTGAAATGAACATTTTACCTCTTACATTTCAACTCCAAAAGCTTTTGTTCTGCAGGAACATCCACCCCTCCATCCCCTCAGGAAGGCCCCAGGTCCATGGACATAAAGGAAAATTAAGAGGTGTCTTCTCCAAGGTGTTGGCAGCACCATCAGAGCTCAACTCCTGCTGCATCATTTTTGCATCATTTTTAATGCCTGGAATTAGAAGCAAAATGAAGATTCCACAGAGTCTACACTTTATAGATCATTCTGAAGCCATGGGAAGAAGTTTTTGGGATATTTTTAAGGGTATTCCAACTTCTTTCCACTGGCAGTGCCTGGTGTTTTCCTTCAAGAGGAGTCATTGTCCAGCAAGAAGCTCAGTTAGAAACTTGACCCTTTTTAACCTGAACTTTAATGCCACCCCAAAGCTGTTTGGCCTCCCTGAGCAGATGAAGAAATAAACAGAATATCCACTCTGAGCTGTTCATATCAAAGCAGAAACAAGCCAGTATCGTGACACAATTTTTAAAATCAAAACAGCGGTTGAGGTTTAGCCAATATCTCACTGAGATATTTCCCTTTTTCCTCATTGCAGTGGGAGGAAATGAGGGGCTGTGTCCAAGGGAAGTTTGAAATCACTGAAAAAGGATGGGAGGGGGGAACAGGTTCACATCTGAGTGAGGCTGAGCAGAGAGGCCCTCCTGGATTCCCATCCCCATCCCCACCCTTCTGCCGTCACTTCCCTCGAGATCTCAACACCCTCATTTTTCAAACTCATAATGAAAAGTGAGACAGCAGAAATTTAATCTCTTCACACTTACGATGGCATATCCCCGCATTAATTTCCTGTTTAATCAATTATAGTACTCCTCACAAAAGCAATTTTTTTTTGTTTGTTTTTCCCAGGGAAATGCATAAAGCCAGCAAGATGTCCCCAGACACTTTGAGCCATACATTTGGCAGGTTCAGTTCTCCAATAACTGCTTGGGAAGAATGGAAGTGATGCCTCAATCTTAATTGAAAAAGAGAAACAAAATGCATATTGTGTGGAGATTTAACAGCAGTTGTGAGGCATCACAGACATCAGGCATTTACAGGGTGATATTCAAGCTGAAAACAACTTATTTCAAGGCAAATGCAAGTTCAGAGTAGTCCTGAAAATCCCCACTCGCCTCCTCACTCTGATTTACGAGCACAGATCCCTCCTGTTGAATTTTCAGAGCTAAGACTAAACCCTCACCTAACTACAGCACTCATGAGTTAAGGTAGGACCAATTTCAGACTTTTACCAGCTGGAAATGATTCTGAGCACGGGAGGGGCACTATTGGACACCTCACAGTGAGCAGCTGCAGAACGTTGTTTGGAAGTGATAAATTGGGATGTGCTGCCTCATGAATTATGCAGCTTCAGCACTAAATTAAATAAATGGGCTTTTCAGCAAACATTTTTGTGTCTTAAAGAGGGAGAAAGGGAAGAGATATACGAGGAGGAGATTCAGAAACAGCTCCTGAGCTGCCACTGGTGGCTTTTTAGCCAAGTCCTCAGCTGTGCTGATGGAGATCCCAAAACCTTCACTGCAGTAACAACTGACAGCAATTTTACGACTCATTTTGGAGCCGTTCAGCTAAACTCTCAATCTCAGGGGTTTTGCCAGCTCTCAAACTGTGTTCTCACATATTTCCAGGGTACCTGATGACATCAGGGAAGGTGACAGTTGCATATCTGAAGGTTCTAGAACATAGCCTGTGTTTAAGGCATCTGAATTCTACCAGAGGAGATGAAGCTGTGAAAAGTATAAATAACAACTCTAAACTGCATTACCAGGATCATTCTCCAGATCTTTATTTAGTGTGATTTCTAAGTTGAAATCTGCTGTAAAATGTGCACTTCACACGAGCTCAATTAGAAAGATGGTTGAATAAATGTTTTCTTATTCAGAGAATTTTGTCGAAGTGCTTTAGGTACCTGAAACACTTCTGAAATTTCAGCATGGAGAACATTTAGAGCACTAAAGCCATTATCAGAAGGCAACCAGAATGTGAATTACCTGCTTTCTTCTGAGCTAAAACTCCTCAAGAAAAGCCCGGGGCTGTAGGAGGTAAAACACAATGGCTGTGCAATTAGAGAGGTTTCTAATGAAAAGTTCCTCGCTGTGGTTATTCCAGGCTTTGATCATTCCTTTTTTTTTTTGCATACACAGGAAACAGGATCCATTTAAAGCATCACACCCATCGTGTTCATTATCCAGCACCAGGAAAAGCTGCAATCCTTTGAGGGATGCCTGCAATGCTTCCTCCCATTTCCCCCCACAGAGCACCTCTGCATTTCATTTTTATTTATGATACTTAATATTCAGCCCAGATGATAATTTCAGGAACTTTCCCCCAATTAATAACATGGAGATTTATGCAGTTCTCTCGTTTGCATACTTAATTCCCCCACAGTTTGCCTGCTTTACTATAATTCCTCTGATGTTTACTTTGTCTTGATAATGTTGCAAGGTTAAAAAGGAACGATCACTTGAACATTCATTATTAATTTCTCCTAAGTATCTCCAATTAATTTCCTGAATAGATTGGTGCTTTATGACATTTGTTATTGATTGTTTGGAAGCAAACTTCCAATTACCAACGGAATTTTCCTCGGTCAAAACTTGGAATATTCTTCTGCTAAGCACAACAGGCTTAAAGGGGCAGAATCTCTTTTAGAGTCACAGCTGTAGCACAAATGATGAAACAGCCCCAAAACCCTCTGGTTTTTTCAGCTCTATTTCTACTGACAGGCACAAATATAAATAAAGACAGACTCCTTTTGGCAAAGGCAAACAAATTCTACAGGTGTAGATTCATCAACGCAGTGGGATCTGAATTACAGCAATTCTGTGGCAGAAACACAAACCCATCAGGTAAACAAGAGACAGACACAAAACCTAAGGAACCAAAGTGATTTCTTGTGCAGCAGCCAAAGGCAAGGGAGAAAGAGACCAAAAATACCGCTCAATAATTGAAGATTCTTAATTTCAGCACCAATATCTTCCTTCTCTTCCTCACAAGAGCGATACCTGAGTGCTGGCAGGCAAAAGGAAGACCACTGTGGATTATCTGGGTTGTTTTAATCACCCTCCTACTTGAATGCTTGTTAAAGAATTAAGCTCTGAGCTCCAAAAGCAGCAAAAATCTAAATCAAGAATATAAACACACCCAGCTTCCTCTGCTCAGTTCACATCTAGGGCAAAACAAGCTCAAATCAGGTGTTTTTTTAAAGTCCTAGAGGAGAACCATTCTGAAATAACTTCCCTCTCTCCTTGGCCGTTAAATCCTGCCCCTCAGATGAAGTCTGAACATCTCTGTCCACTCTATTTTTCTCATGGAAAATGGGAAATGGATATGGGAAATAAGGATCCCAAAGCCCTTCAGAGCTCTTAAACCAGGCAACACAAAACGTCTTTGTAGAAATACCATTATTTGGGTTTGTGTCTCTCTCCTCTGCATCACCAACACATTCTTGTTAGAAAACAAGGTTTAAAATGAAATAACGTTGTTGTTCTCATTTAGCTGCCTGTGCCAGTCAAGAGCTAAAAGCGTCAAGGTTTTCCTCAGCCCCCTTTGCTTTCCTGCTCCTTCTGCTGCACGAACCACGTCAGGCAACATTTGGCTCCTGAAATCATCATTTAACCCGGGAGCTCCGTGCCTGGCACCACCAGGAAAGAAAGGAAATGCAAATGGGAAAGGAGGTGCAAGTGTGGGAACCAGCTCAATCCAGCTGAAAAATAACTCATTTAGCAGAAATTGTTGGGAGAAATAAATGCTGTCGGAGGCAGGAGTCAAACAGTAAATAAGCCTCACCCAATTTCAATGTGGAGCTGCTTAAAAACATTCCTCATCGTAATGTGCAGTTTAAGCACTTAGGAAAACTGCCAGGAGGTGTCAAAACAGCCAAAAGGAGTCTGAAAATAAAATTGCACTTAAATAAATCCCCCTCAGCCCTGCCAAACATCTCAGGTTCACTAACTGCCACAAAGCTGTGCTGTGTTGAGGGGAAAGAGGTTTTCCAGCCATCTGTGGCCAGAGGATGATGGTTTTTCCTTTTCTGTGCATAAACTGCCTTTTCTGTACCCCTTAACCCAAAATTCCAGCCTCAATTTTGTGATATTTGGCATCTTGGTGCCTTTGCACTTAATTATCCTTCAAAACATCAGAAAGGATAAAGACAGGTGTGGTTTGGGTTTTTTTTTTTAATTGTTATTTGTCTAGATATAAACACACATAGCCCCTCAAATATTCTTATTTCTCATCGCTTCATTGGGAAAGCTGGGGCTGAACACTGCAGAGGACATCAAAACTTCTCTGGGGAAGTCTCAGCCAGAGAACTGAACTTCAGAGTTGCTAAATCAGAAGAAGACTGTTGGTTTCCCACTCCTCCTTCCCAATTATACCCTTCTTTCCCTTTCCTGAGTCCCCGGAGTCGGTGCACACACCCTGGGTGTCAGTTTGCTTCGGAAAAAGCTGGAGAATGTGGCCAGTGAACATCAAAACCAGTTTAAGGAGCCCAGAGGAACAAGCTGCTGGCAGCACCCTCTCCTTGTCACTACAGGAGGATTCTCTGCTTTGCAGACACATGGAATATTCTCCAGTTTTTCAGGGACTGGATTTTCAGCATCTCAAGTTAGAAATGCTGATGGGGCTTTTCCCCAGGAGCTCAGGGCGTCCCCTCGAGGGTCTGAGCACTGCCATGCTGTGCTGGTTTGAAAACAAAACCAGTGAGAGACTCTAAATCAAAANGAGCAAGATAATCCCCTTTTATCCCCTCCTTGGAAAACGCTCCTCCTTGTCCCTGTCCCTCCCCAGCCCTGTAAATAAATCACGGAGTGAGGAGAGTTTTGTGTTCCGTGCAGGGAAGGGGAGGGAGCTCTAAAGCGAAAGAAAGCACGGACAAGACGATGTTCTCACAGAGACAGCGCCCATGAAGCTACTTTATTGTTCTATTCTACTGCCCGAAAAGCAATTCCAGCTCGTCTTATGGTACTGTTAACACCAGCATGCTAATTGGTCAAAAGCAAACACTCACGCCACTAAGGCACATTGTTAATTGGTACAGCCATAAATCAATCAAGCAGTTACCTAGAGCGAATGCTCCCTCCCTACCTGGCATGCCTGCATTATTACTATCTTTATAAACTTACAATGTTCCCTAATTCAAGGCTCTGCATGGTCTTCTGTCACGTACACTGAGCTATGTAGCATAGCTTCCCACAATTCAGAATGTCCGCTTGCTGAGAGATCTGTGAGAATATTCTCTACAATTCCTCCTCTGCAATGAGGGTGGCGCAGCTCAGCACAGCGCTCCTGAACAGATGGAGCCCCTTCCTCCTCAGGAAACTCTTCCCATCCCTCAGCCCAGGGCAGAGCTACCCACACACCTGCCGCACCTGCCGGGGGAATTTTCATAAACGTAGAAAAACAGGAGCAGAGACAGCGACTCTGCTCCCAGGGAAGCAGCCCAGCAGCTGCAGAGGAAACTTTGGTTCAGAATTCCCTGTTCCCTCCTGCCAAGAAACTTCCAACCCACAAGAAATGAGCCGAATTATCCTAAAAACCTCACCAGCAGAACTTTATCCTACCTGTTGCTGCCATGTCTGCCAGTATTTCTGCTTTGTAGGTTTTACAAATCCATCACCCTTCACATGGATCTCTGATTTCACGTGCACCTCTGTTCCCAGAAATCCCATTTAATTAAACAGCTGCCAGGTATTTAAATCCAGTGGAAGTTCTGCTTTGCCAGGGGTTCATTTTATAGGAGACTGCTGTGATTGAAGTCAAAAATTCTGCTCAATTGCACTGAGAGAGTCTCTACCCCAAATTCTGGGCCTTTTAGGCTGGCAGAAAATAGAACCCGCTGCAAAAAATTGTCCCTCTCCAAAAATTTAACAATGTTTTTCCTCCACTACCTAGAATTTAAAGCTATTTCTCTATTAATATTCAGCCCAAAAACCCCTAAAACCAAACTGCATATAAACTTCACACATTGTAAACAAGTTTTACACCCCCAAAATACTGAGCACAAGCTACTCTGCATTTTATTTCACAAGGAAATCAACCAAAATACGACCTCTCCACACTGCTGTGAGCCATTCCCATAAAAGTCTTGGGACATATTCCAAGCCCTACTTCTTAATGAGCCTCACAGCACCACCACAGGAGTTTAACTTGGGAGAGAGCAGGGAGGCAGGTTTCACACACAGGAGCTGGGACAGATGGATAAATGGGATTTATCAGCTCCAAGGCAGGTCCCAGCAGTCCTGCAGGATGGCAGGCAGGCTCAGGATGGAATTTTCAGGATGGCAGGCAGGTTCAGGGTGGAATTTTCAGGATGCAATTTTCAGGATGGCATTTTCAGGAAGGCAGGCAGGTTTCAGGATGGCATTTTCAGGATGGAATTTTCAGGATAAATTTTCAGGATGGCAGGCAGGCTTCAGGATGGAAATTTTAGGATGGAATTTTCAAGATGGCAGTCAGGTTTCAGGATGGCAGGCAGATTCAGGATGAAATTTTCAGGATGGAATTCTCAGGATGGCATTTTCAGGAATGCAAGCAGGGTTCAGGATGGAATTTTCAGGATGGAATTTTCAGGATGGCAGGCAGGGTTCAGGATGGCATTTTCAGGATGGCATTTTCAGGATGGAATTTTCAGGATAACAGGCAGGTTTCAGGATGGAACCTGAGCTCCTGGGAACTCCACTCAGGCCAGGGAGGGCTTTCACCACGTCCTACATGGAGCTGTGTGCTTGTGTAACAGGTGAAAATTAACAGTCTAATCCCAATCCAATGAAATTCTAAAACCTGGAGGATCAACAAGGCTGGACAGGGACTGGGAGAGCACAATAAAAAAGCAAATAAACTGCAGAGAAGTCAAGTGACCTCTGCTGTAACACCACGGACACTCCCCAGCTGAGCAACTCATTGGAGACGCTGAATTTCCTGTTACCAACCCAGAGCCATTCCAGGAGTGCTGGACAGCCTGACAAACACATTCCACCGGGAATTCCACGGGGGTTTGGTGGCTCTTTCGGCCAGGCTTTGTCTGCTTAGATTACAGATTACAAGAACTGCACCTCTCCTCCAGCCTCAGCCCTAAATACCCGTGCAAGGACAGAGTAAGGAGTGAAATTAGTGCAAACACCTCCTTAAATAAATATTTCATCTCTGGCCATGACTAATTAACAGCAATGACTTTGGTTAACAGGGAAGCAGAAGTTACTTAAACCTGGAATTATTCTCAAATCAAAAATACATATTTGCTTTGAGATAGAGAGCAAACAACACTCCAGAAAGCTGTTTGCCACGTAGAAATGTGATTAGCAGATCAGAATATTGCATCAGGCCAGGTTTTTCAGTGATTGCAAGATTTAATGTGTAACAAATTGTTCCACTTGCCTCCCTTACCCAGGAGCACTGGCTGTACACATTCCACAGGTACCTCTCCCTCCAGTCGTGATAATTGAATTTTCCATGGGGCATAGATGTGTAAAAAGGGGAAAAAAATAGCACAAATGGTAGCTCTCATTGAAAAGTCAAACAGGAGAGGCTACAACAGTGTCAGATGCACTCCTTTCACTCCTCACAGCTGCACACAGCATTATTTGCTGACACGTAATGGACACGATTTAAATCGCTCTTCCCCTCACCTCTTCAGATACAATCAGTTATCATTTCTGGAAGTAATGAATCTGCCAGGATGGAAAATCCCAGATGGTCTTGATAGAATCAACTTCTTGACTTTCATTTAACCTGCTCTCATCCTTCAGGAGGCAGAACTTTTGCAAACTTCCATCAGAATAAACTCCTGCCAGGATGAAGACAGGGAGCCGCATCACTCAAGAGCAGTGACGAGTTCTATCCTGGGCAGGTACAAGCGTGGGGACAACAGGAAATGCATCCTTCCACATCCCCAAGGGAGGCCCAAAAAGTGCAAACAACGGGGAATTGAGGGGAGCAATCTGGGAGGATGGGACTTCATCACCTGAAGCTGGAATTGGACAATTAACCCCAATATGGAAATGGACCCATGTTGCCCCGATTCAGCCTTCTGAAATTGTTTTTTGTTTCTGTAACAGGAGTTCTCACGCTTTCAAGTATCAACAAATGGTTTGTTTTCATATTTTCATGGAGGAGGAGAGAGCTGACAGACTGTTGGTCTGACCAGTGTGTTGGAGGGGTGGCAGCTTCACCCTCCAATCCACTGTCACCTTTGGAATTCTGTAAAATGTCAAAGATGTAAATAAAGTTCCTTCTTTTCCGGCACGACTCAGTGTGTAAATACAGTTCTTTCCTGTCTCCTATTCCCACAGACCCAAACTTATAGCAGTGAGAAAACTCGTGACCCATCACCCATCTTGAGCGTAGCCCTGGCCAGGCTCTTGTACTGCCCAAGGTGTATCCTTTAAAAGCCTTTTAATAAATCCCTACTTTATTCCTTTAACTCTGCCTAGCCTCTGTTCCAGGCAGCCTCTCCAGCATCACCCTCACCACGTCAGCACAGCTCCAAACAAAACATCATTTGAGGTGGATGTTTCCCAACCAGCAGACACAAATTTGCTCTAACAACACCCAGACCCTCATCCCACAGAGCTTTTGTGGGACAAAGGCCATTGATGTCCTCCAAAGGTTTGTGGGACACAAACCATCAAGGAACCCTGTAGCCCTGATTTCCAATGCCTGAGATGTTTTGGTTTCTGGGAATTCTTTCCCAGGAGATTTTCTGTAAACAAGAGAAATGTTTTTGTAACTGTACCTGTGTTTATCCATTCTTTCTCACAGGAGAGGTTTCTTGACGAACATCTGTTTTAACCAATGTGATTGAAGAGGTTTGCCTTTGTTTCACCAATCAAATTGGTCTGTGTAAAATACTATATAAGAGAGTCACATCTCAAAAATAAAGAATCATTTTTTCAAGCCTTCTGAAAGATCTCAGAGTCTGTGTTGTTGTTTAGTGTTCAACAGCAATGGAACCCCCCTTGCCACCCACACCAAGCCCAAACCCCAGCAGGGCTGTCCTGGACCCCCTGAGCAGGAGGAGCAGCCCAGGAAGGCTCACAGGAGCCAGGACACGACACAAAATCACGGGGCCACCACAGCCCGTGGCACTTCTGACCAGCCCTGCTCCTGGAAGGGCCCAGCAGCCTGTCAGACACCGAGATCATTATCTCCAAAGATGCCAAGCAATCCCCATGAATCAATAGCCGTTGTGACAGAGCCCTGCATGCTGAATTAAGCAGAGTTGACAAGTGGGTTGTAAGCACACCGTGTTTAACGATCAGATGAGATTTGGCTCCTAACAAGATTACTCCCTCTTTAGCAGGTGCCTGTGTGCTGTGAGAAGATAATCCTGCATAATCAACCATCACACACACATGTAAAGTCAAGAAGCAAGGGCTCATTAATGAAAATTCTATAGACACAGCCAAGCAGCTGCAGCAAATGTGTTTGACCTCCCAAATTTAATCTGGACCTTCGGCAGTGTCAGGCCTCCAGCGCCTCCTGGCTCCTCTGCATCCTAGGACCCCTCTGCCTGTGTGATCCAGAGCCTGAGGCAAAAAACAGCACTTAAAGGATCATCCAGAAACCCAAATTTGTGGTTTAAAACCCCGCTATAGGTTTACAATGGCACAAAACCAGTCCCTTCAAGACCTCGTGTGGACCAAAATTCGGCATTTTCCCGAGCTTCTGTGCCTGACGCAAACAATTCACCTGGCAGACATCCCAAACCGTGCAGGGAATACACACCCTTGATAATGCACCTGAAATGCATCGCACAGTGCTGGCCACTGGCTCAGTGATGCACTGGAACATGACTCCAGTGCTCTCAAATGTCATTGCTGTACACCAAACAACCACACAGACTCTCCATCAGAAGGCTGGAAAAATGACNAGTTGGAACATTTTCTCATTTTCTCCTCTGCTCTCTCACTGCTGCTGACTCAAGTCTAATTTAGTGTCAGCATTGCCTTCTCACTCATCTTTCCCCTTTTTCTAAGTGTGTTTAATCTGCTGTAAAATTGTTTTCATGGCTGCGGTGAATGTTATTGTAACTGTTTTACAATGTGCATTATCTGCACCGTGTAAAGGATTTGCCTTCTGTATGCAAATCAATGCCTTGCTGCTGCCATTCCAGGTCTGTGCCCTCACACGGCAACATCTCGCATCCCCAAAGGGCACAAATGTTTTATTTCTGGCAGAATTTGTTAAAAAAAACCACTTGGAACCCAGTTCTACAGAACCAGAGCCTGTTTTTAGGACTGAGCCAGAGCTTGGCCAGTTTAATCAGCAATTATTTGGGGCAGGTTGGATTGTTCTGACCCACAAGTGCAGCTGTAAGAGCTGAGCCCTGGGAAAACCAAGCTTGAGCAGGGATGGTCATCAATCACTGCTCTGACAGGGCAAAAAAAGAATAAAACTGCACAAAATGTGTCCGTTCTGTGCAGAAAAACTCATCTTGGTTTGGGATAACCTGGTTATGTGCAACACCAGGACATGGAATTTGTCATCCTCCTAGGCTGAGGCACGTTAACCAGATTTAAATGAGTCAAGGTCAGTCAGTACTTTTAATATTGACTATGAAAGCCAAGGCAAGAAGGTCAGACACAATATTCTTCAGATCCCTAAACAATAATATCAATAAATCAGGCTGACTGCCAGTTCTGAACCTCCTGCATCAAAGCTGGTTCCACTTGTTTCAAATTGTGCTGGATTGCTCAAAGATGCAAGCCAACCTGTCAGAAAATAAAGTTCAGACTTCTCATAATTCTGTGTAGACAGCCAGGCTGTAAAAACAACGGGGAAACTTTAGAGTTGCCCTTTTCGATCAGTATTTTTCAAACACCAAAAAATGTCTCCGAGTTTTCGAAAGCCAAAGCCTGGCTCAGAACTTGAAACTGGAAATGGGAAAATTCTCCAAAAAAATAAAGCATGAAAGCACAGATTCCAGAGGGATTCTCCTGGGTGGAGAGATAAGCAGCTCATCCCCAAGATCAGTTCTGAGGTGCCAGCTGGGGCTCCTGCCACCAGCAGCTGGCAGGACATCGATGGCCTGGCCCCATCAGCTGCCCTCTCCTGGGAAGGGTCTCAGCTTTGAAATCCTCATTTCCCAGAGCTGCAATCCATGGCCAGCAGGAATTCCTCAAGGAGCAGCTGAGGGTGGAGAGGCAGGAGCTCTTACCCTGACCCGCAGAGCAGGTGTCACCTGCTCAAGGCAATGCGGCTCAAAAAGTGATTTTTGGGAAAGCCTGGGATGTGCTTCCCTGCACAGAGGAGCCTTTTCCTGTGGATATTCATGGTCAGCTCTTTCATGTAGGGCAGAAACTCATTCACCAACCTGTCCTCAGCACCCAGCTTGCCAATTTACCACAGCAAGTGGCCACGGCTGCATGGAGCAGCCCGCTCCTCAGCCTGCCAGTGCAGCAGCACATGGAGAGCCAGGAAAATCCTCACAGAAAAGCAGGAGGGAAGCCTCCATCCCCTATTCTCGGTTATTTTATCTCCACCACGGCTGTTCTCAGGATCCCAGGCTGTATTTCCATGACAACACAACGCCTGCAGCTCCGGGGACGGGGTGGCACGGAAGGAGACACTTGTCTCCACTTTGTTAGCTGGGTAATTGGTCCTGCTGAGCAGGGTCAGCTTTAAGAAAGATGACAGCAGGTAGAGCCTGTCTGCTTAGATACCAGGGCCACCTTATCCTTGGAGCAGATCTCTTGGATTTATTAAACACTTAAGGGGTTAGTGAGCTGTGAAAATCCGATTCCCCACCGCTGCAGTGTGCTGACGAGGAACTTCCTCCTGCGCTTCATCAAGTTTTCATTATCTTTCTGTGTTTTTGCAGGGAGGGAGGCTTCAGGGGTTTAAGATGCTGCAATTTTCAGGCTGCATGAGCCTCTCATATCAGTCACCCTCTCTGGCAACAACCTTTTCAAGAACAAGAGCAATCAGCTGGTCCTGAAGCTCTCCAGGCAATGCACAGCACTGGCCAAGCCTTGCCTCAAGTTCTTGGTTCTTGATTGTGCCCACAAACAAACAAGCCAGGTCTAAAGTGCTCCTGGTGCTCCTCATTTCCACATTCGAATGTTTCCTCATGCTGAGGCAGAGAAAACAGCCCTGGCCTTGTCCTCACCCTGATCCAAACTGAGGATCTCCAGACGAGGTCACAATTCTGCAGGAGCTGCTCCTCACCTTGCCCGTTCTGCACAGAAGGCTGGAAAAGCCCCTGCCTCCAAAGCTTTCACCTTGTGAGTTTTGAGGCCCACAGAGCACAGATATTTTGAAAACCTTCATCCATCAACCTTCCTCTACAGCAGATCAAAGCTGAATCATCCCCTGATTATTTAAAGATCAATTGAGTCTCTGTTTCCGTGCAATCAGCTGAGGCACAGCTCTGGTGAAACCCCCGGGGCAGAGCAGCTGAGGGGTCCATTGCAGGGAATGCCAGAATCTGAGCTTGTAGGAAATGATCAGCTCAGGAGGAGATTTTAGGGGAAGCAATTTCTCCCTCTGAAACATAACAGAGACCTTCAAAAGCCCCCATCTCACACATCCTGCAGGGATCCAGCGCATGATGGGCACCAAACAGCTCCTCCAAGCACTGCAGGGCTTTTCCCCTGATCTCCCAAGCTTTCCTCCCAAAGTTTCACAGAATCACAGCGAGTGTTTTGCTGTCAGCTTCCCCTCACAGGGGGTTTTTCATGAAGCAGGGGGAATCAAACATCCCTTGGAGCAATTTGTGCAAGTTTGGAGGCAACAGGAAGAGTTTCATACTGCCAATAACCTTGACAAAGCAAAAACGACAGAGAGGTGTGGATAGCAATTAAAAAATAGCAATTTGCCACTCAAAAAGGGTTATTTTGCTGTAGTTCTTTATTTTAGGCAGAACTGGACTCCCAGCTCCAGGTTTCATAAAGCACATGGGCTTCCCCTGTAGTGGGACTGAATTATATCTCTCCAAACAATAATCTATCACACTGGAGATACGGCTTTATACAGGAAAACATTTTAAACAAAACCAGCAGTACAAATTAACCACTTCTCAACATTTCATATTAATATAATTTAATGCCTGGAGATTTCTGGCTTCCACAGCAACTTACTCTTCAGTTGACCTGCAGGGCTGACATCACAATAAAAATAATTAATATTAGCTGTGCTATAAATACCCGCTCATTTCCACTACAGCGTGCATATTATGTATGACAACTATTCCTTTCCCAAACTTTAAAATCCTGTTTTACAGGCCTCTGTTCCAGCATAATATCCTCATAAACCACAACAGCAGTGCAGCATAGAGAGGACTAAATTAAAAATTAATGGGCCCTGCCAGTGCTGAGCTTTCTCAGAGCCAGGAAAAGGCAGGAGGAGAAAGTCCTCCCTCTCTGTGAGAGTCCTATAAAAAACCAACAAACCTGCCCTTCCCTGGCCTGGATTTTACACCCCCTCCCATGGTTATTTAGCTATGAAAAGGAGGAANAACTCAGAGCCAGGGTCTGATTTTCCCCATCTGTCAGCAAAGGTCATCATTGACAGCTGCATTTTGTGGGAAGTGTCTGGTACAGAAGCATTTCACAGCAGCTTTTGGAGAGCTTTGAGGTGAGAGATGACACCTTGTGTAACCCTTTAATGAGGAATAGGAGCACCTCAAAACTTCCTCAGGCTCTTCACGAGCATCAGGAAAGCCAGGTAACTTAAAATCCCATTTTTCAGAGGTGGATCCAATGAGGTTTTGTGAAAAGACCCACATTGAACACAAATATTCTCCTCGGACTGTGCTGTTTTAGGCATTATTGCTTCAGGGTGGAAGAGCATTCAAAAATAACCTTTGAATTGAGAAATATGAATACTCCTGGAAAAGTCTGGTTTCTTCTCCTGCAGAAGGGGAACACGAGCAAGAGGCTCCACTGAGATTAAGGAACAGGATATTCCCAACCAGGACCCAACAGATCCCTCCTCCTGGCCCTCAGCAGGAGGGAGATTCCAGCACAGAGGAGTTTAATGAAGCAACTCCCAGGCTGTGCATAAGATACAGAAGCTGCCTCTCAGCTCCCACTGATAACAGATTATTTCCTTTTTTCTTCATGTAAAGAAAAAAAAAGCTATTGGGCACTGAGGGAGCTTCTAATTCACAGAAATTGAACCCCATCTCCAGTCCAATCCACAAAACTATTCCAGCTCTTCACAGAGTGCCAGGTGTCAGGAAAATTAATGCACAAACACCAGGGGTTTATGTCCAAAGAGGAGACAGAGGAGTCCTGGAACTTGATTCCAATAAAGGGAGAGGCCCTGGGGCATTTCCCATGGGGTCTCTCAGATTTTTAGAGGATGCAGCCTCCTTTTTATCCCAATTTCCAGCCACATTTCCCTCTCTCTTTCCCCACTGGCTGAGGTACTTGAGAGGTACAGACTTCCCAAATCACCTCATATAGACCCCTCAGTGGAATTCCTATGGAATTTATGGCTCTTCCCATTGTTCCTTTCACCTCTAAGTATCCAGTTTTATTTATCAGCAGGCCCACAGTTTGTTTGGAAAGACAAATCTCTCTCATTCCTTTCATCAATCAGTGGGATCCTTCCCATTGTTTCCTTTATCTTTCAGTGCTGGTTTTATCTCCCAGCAGACCCATGGTTAGTTTGTAAAGACAAGTCCCTCATTCCTTGCATTCTCCTGTCTCAAAATGCTCAGTGCTCTCTTCGAGCAGCCAGGGGGGCTCTGTCACCTGGAGATGCCACAAATAAAACAGCCCAAAAAGCTCTGAATGTCGCTGTTGAGCACCAAACAACGACAGAGACTCTCAATCAGAAGGTTAGAAAAGGAGAAAAAACTTTATTTTTGAGATGTGACTCTCTTATATAGTATTTTACACAGACCAATTTGATTGGTGAAACAAAGGCAAACCTCTTCAATCACACTGGTTAAAACAGATGTTCATCAAGAAACCTCTCCTGTGAGAAAGAATGGATAAACATAGGTACAGTTACAAAAACATTTCTCTTGTTTACAGAAAGTTTCCTGGGAAAGGAATTTCCCAAAAACCAAAACATTAAACCAGGGCTACACCCTGAAGACCACCGGGTTTATGATTTTTTGCCCTCCCTCTCTCCCACTTTTCTTTCCCCTGAGAACTCAGCATGAAACCAGAGATGTTCTAGTGAGGAAGTGGCATCACCCTCAAACACACCAAAAGAAATGGAATAAAAATACCAGACTGCCCTTAGCCATTAAATTGAAGACACAAGCTCAAAAAACCTTGAGCAATGCTCTCTTCCTCCCTAAATTATTGCTGCAGTTTCAGTGGGAAGAAATGTCCTTTTCCCTCCTCCCCCTCCACTCCAGTGCACTCATAGCAAGCATCCATTTATTTTTATTTTACTGGATGTTACACTTTATACAGAAAGCCTACAAATACAGCAGGGTTTATATCAGACTCCCTGTGAACTGCAAAAGTCTTTTCTGGTGCTCTTTGTTGTTATGGTGCCATTAAGCCACACAACTCACAACAACTCCAGCAGAGCAAAATCAACAGGCTAAAAGCAATTTATTGAATCAAAAGAGAAGAGGTTTGTTGCATATCCAGGGAAGCTGGGTGTCTGTCAATACTTTTGAGATGTAATGGCAAAATAAGGTTTCAGGCACTCAAACAAGGGCGTAACCCTTTGAAGACAGCAGAGAAACTCTTAAATCAGCCCACACTAAATTTCCCATTGAGTGTCTCATTTTTCAGGACATAGAGTGACCCCTTAAATGGAGTCATCTGTAGCCCTGATTTCATGGCTGAGATGTTTTAGTTTCTGAAATTCTTTTCCCAGGCGATTTTCCGTAAACAAGAGAAATGTTTTTGTAACTGTAGCTGTGTTTATCCATTCTTTCTCACAGGAGAGGTTTCTTGACGAACATCTGTTTTAACCAATGTGATTGAAGAGGTTTGCCTTTCTTTCACCAATCAAATTAGCCTGTGTAAAATTATATTTAAAAAAAAGATACATCCCAAAAATAAAGGAGTCATTTTTCTAGCCTTCTGATCTCAGAGTCTGTGTCACTTTTAGTGTAAAACAACGATAGTCATCCTTCAGAAAGAGAAGTTTTCAACACATTCTGCGGGCACTGAGCTCTTCCATTTGTCAGGAAACAGCTCAGAGAGGAACCCGTGGCCCCAAGATTTCAGCAGACGCTCCAAGGGGAGCAGGAATCTCTGCCTGGCATTGCAAGCCCACCCGTGGCTGCCCACAAGGTGGAAAACGCCATCACCAAGGCAACCAGTGCCAGGGATGCGCTGGTGCCCGGGGATGATGCTCAGGAACATGTGAACATAATCACTGCCAGGCATCCACAGCCTGTGCCCTTTGGAGAGCCGGGGTTTCCATGGGAACGCCTGGAACAGCTCACAGGGAGCTTCCTCCCAGCTCTTTCACTTCCCAGGGAGGACAAAAAGGCCCGGTGAGAAAACCAGCTGCGTTTTCCCTCTTTTTCCAAAAAGACAGCGAGGCCAGAGGGGTGGGAAAGCATTTTCACGCTGCCAGGGGTTCATCCTGGGGGAAGGCAGCAGAGTTCTGCTCCTGCAACAACCTGGATTGCTGCTCTCTGCTTGTTTGTGGGCAGCTACTCCCCTTAAAGATGTTATTGCTTTATCAGCTCGAGAAAAATGCAACTCCAGAGAGCTCCGAGTCCTTCCAGCAGCTGAATTGCACAGAATGTTGTCCATAAGCTGATATAAAAGCACGGAGCACTTGTCAGCCTGTCAGAGGCACTTGAAACTCAATGAATCCTTTCCTGGCTAAAAGCTGGGAGGTTTGAGTGTTTCCCAATCCAAGGAGGAAGTTTGGAGCGCACGAGTCACCTGTCATCTCCAGTAAATAGCTTTAGAACAGTGATTTACAGCATGGATTGGCACAGAGATCACTGTGGGAGGAGTTTGTGCATCATTTGAGGAGGGAAAAGAAGGGATCTGCCTTTTCACCAGGCCCTCAGCTCCTAAACCAAACCTTAACACTGGACACCTCCAGCCAGCCCTCATCTAAGGCGTTATTTCATTTCTTTTTCCCAAAGTATTTTAGTCCAACAGCAGAAACTTGAGACCAAATCACTCTTACCTGTGGGAATGGGAGACAGGAAAGAACTGCACCTACACGCTGAGTCGTGCTGGAAAAGAAGGAACTTTATTTACATCTTTGATATTTTATAGAATTCCAAAGGTGACAGTGGATTGGAGGGTGAAGCTGCCACCCCTCCAGCACACTGGTCAGACCAACAGTCCGTCAACTCTCTCCTCCTCCATGAAAATATGAAAACAAACCATTTGTTGGTACTTGAAAGTGTGAGAACTCCATTACAGAAATGAAAACAATTCAGAAGGCTGAAATTGGGGCAACACTTACCTAGCAGGCCAGTCCTGACACTGCCTTCAAACCAAGGAATGCCATCAGCTTTTTCCCCACAGAAACATCACCCTGGCTTCCTCAGCTGGCCACAAACACACACATTGCCAGTTCACCTCTGCAGGTTCTGTAACCCTTGCATGAAGATCAGCACAATTCCGTGCTCAGGTTAATCCATTCTCACGCTTCTGCACCGCTGCCAGCACTGAACAATCCTTCAGGAGAAGTTAAACCACAGAAACAGCTTCAGCTGATCTTTGTTCTTTGGTGTTTTGGGCTGCACAGCAGAGCTTTGCCACCCCTGTCCTGAGCTCTGACAGGGCTCTCCATCATCCCTGAAAGGCTGGAGAGAGTATTGTCCATCCATTCTACCCCCAAACCACCAATTAATCTGATTTTGTATGTAGAGTGGTAGGGAGAAATATCTTTAACCAAAGATGGATCTTTTCCTGTGTAGTTAAATTTGGCATGAAAAAATCATGTTTACAGAACCAAAGATGTCTAATTCTTCAGGTTCATGAGATGCCTTGGGAAGGTGAGGAATATACCAGTCCCACACATCTACTGGGGACCAAAGTTCCCATGAGGATGATCCTGAGAGTACCTTGAATGGTTCTGTCAAATCCTTCTGGAATTGGCCAAGGCACCTTCACTGTTTCTTCTTTCAGCCCCACCAGCATTCAGCTCCCAGGGATAAAAAATTGCTTCTCCTCAGTGGCAAATCCGCTCTGATAATGAAAAATTTGGGTGTTCCAGGTGAAACACACACAGAGGCTTAAATGCAGGCGGCCCTGGTTGAAGCACGTGGCGTTCAGTCACCCCCACATGCTAATGAAACAGGTGGAAGATGTCATTTCTGGGGTTGGACTGGAGAGACACATGGTATCTAAACCTGATGCTTTAACTAAAGTCACCCAGACATTTGTTTTAGGCTGTCTAAAAACAAGCAAATTACTAAAAGCAAACAAGCAAAAAAAAAAATCATAAGCATAACATTTGATTGAACCCCATATTTCCCTTAAACTATCATCCAGCAAAGGAATTTTACAACACTTCTGATCCCCAAGCATTGGGCTTTGCTTGATTGACAGATAAGGTTGCATTGCTGAAGGCAAACAAAATAAGATCTGAACATGATGCCTGATTTAACTTCATGCTTTTTCTTTGGTTATTTTTTGATTTAGGGCATTTCCTTTTTCACTCCTAATTGCCCAGGGACACCCACAGACCTCTGGCTGATTTTTCCCTGGGATAATTCCGTGAGTTTTAGGCACATCCTTATGCTTGCACCCACACCTCGCAGCCAGCGTGACTGAAACCCTTCAAGGTCCAAGGAGCACATCAGACAGCTCTGGAGAAAAACCCAAATGCTAACGAGGGAGCCTTTGCTCTATTTATAGGAATTCCAGGCGAGCAGAAAGGATGGAGGGCCGGGCTGGCTCTGCTCCCTTCCAGGATGTGCTGTCCTGCTTATTGGACCATGAAATGCTGAGCAGAAGGAAAGGCAGGTTTGTGTGAATAATAATGAAGGTGGAGCATCTGCAGGGTTTTGTTCATGTCTGGAAGCTCCTCGTGGCCACTTGACCGAGCTAACAAGGAGCCTGACTGCCAGTGTTTGTTCTTGGGAGCGTTCTGGGAGAAGGTGTTTCAGTGTGTTCAGGTTTTCACTCCCTAGCCCAGTAATTATCCATCAATTAACTCTTTCAGATCTAAGAGTAATATATTCAAGGCCCCAAACAGAAATTTGAAGTGCTCCAGCACAGCAGAAAATGGACGTTCCCTCAAAAACAGTGAAATCCTCACTGTTTTGTTTTTTTCTCCCTTTTGATGTTGAAATCCTCCAGCAGAGGCCATGTGAAAATCACTGCACAAATCTGAAGCCACAGAGAGAAAAGTTCTCCAACCCTTCTGTGACATTCACACATAATTATTACAGGCTCTGTTCATACAAAGCTGTCTATCCCTTCATGTTACTTCCAGAAAATTTTAATTCTCTTGTAGCCTTAACCACAAATTAATTTCAATTACGGAAGGGCCATGTTAACACAGAGGAATGTAATTTCTGTCTGGTTTCATCTCCTGCAAATCCTTGTAAGAATTTATCTGTCATGAGCTGAGGTCAGGAGAAGGGATGTGAACTATCATAGCACATTACAGCTCCATAAAACAAGACAAAAAAGGAGCTGGAAGACAAAGAAGCCAAGTAGGAAAACAGACATTGCAAATTATGGGCTGTTTGTACAATCCAATTCAAGTGCAGCAGGAAGGCAGTGCTGATGACTCCTGCTCACTTTCAAAGTGATTGCTTTGTTCCAGCTAGAGGAATTTTCCTTTTAGCCTCTCCACCCACCTCAGGCACAGGGGCTGTGCCAGCCTGACATCAGAGCCTGTTCAGGGCAGCCACGGCAGTGCTGGGTTCCATCCAGCTTCCCCACACCCAGAAATCCTGGGAATAGAGCTGCAGGCTGGCGCTGGCACTGGGGATGTCCAGGATGCAATAGTTCAGGTTTGTTAATCTGTGAGCCACCAGCACCTCCAGGATTAAATTTACACTGAGTTCAGAGCAGCGGGAGCAGCCCCATCTCATCCCACGTGTTCCCTCAACAATATAAATAAAATTATTCCTGCATGGCATTACCTGGGCCCCCTCAGCAGCCAGCTCAGAGTCACCAGCAGTGCCTGGCAGACCTTCCCCATCCCCACTTCTCCCAAGGATGCTCCGCTGGCTGCCCTCGGGGCATTGATGCCTTAGGGTTTCAGTTTTTATATATTTCAGATCCTGTACTGCATTCGTTCATAACTCTGAACTCCATATAAAGTTAGTTAACTCTTCACATTTTGGTCAGACAAAACAATCCAACAATCCCTCTGGGCCTGGAACCCACGGACACCCGACAGCCTCAGGCCCCAAAAAGTGTAAACGAAAGTGAATTGGGGAGGAGCAAACTGGGGGAATGTGGCTTCATTACCTGAAGCTGTAATTAGAGGATTAACCCCTGATATGCAAATGGACCAAACTTATAATTGTGGGAAAAACTCGTGACCATCGTCGATGCTGGGTGCAGCCTCTGGGAATATCTATATATATATATATATCTACATATATCTACATTTATATTTATATATAGATATCTATCTATATATATCTATATTTATATATAGATATCTATCTATATATATCTATATTTATATAGATATCTATATAAATATCTATATTTAACAGATACCCCAAGGTGGATCTCTTAAAGGCCTTTAATGAACACCCACTTCATTCTCTAACTCTGTCTGGCCTCTGTTCTGGGTGGCCACTCCNCAAGGTGGATAACAGATACCCCATTAATGAACACCCACTTCATTCTCTAACTCTGTCTGGCCTCTGTTCTGGGTGGCCACTCCAAGGCATCCCATCATGCTGATGTCCCAGCACGTTCCAGGGCAGGAATTCCTGCAGCATTCCTGGCAGGATGTCCCAGCTCGCCGGATGAAAGCTGCAGGAACGCGCTCCGCAATCCCGTCAGCTCCTGACCTCCGATTCCAGCACCACGGACAGCTCATGCTACAACAACGGCTCCTTTTCCATTTTTTTTTTAAGGGCCGAAAGTAGATAGTCGAGCCCAGAAACCTTCCTGCTTTAAATGGATCTCATAATTAACAAAACAAGATGATGAGCCTGAGATCCACAAGTGTTTTGGCAATATCAAAGCACCTGAAAACACAAATCCCTCCCCAACAACACCCTCAGGGTTGCAGCAAGGCACCTTTACTGTTTCTTCTACCAGCCCCACCAGCATTCAGCACCCAGGGATAAAAAACTGCATCTCCCCAGTGGCAAATCCACGCTGATAATGAAAAATTTGGGTGTTCCAGGTGAAATACACACAGAGGCTTAAATGCAGGTGGCCCTGATTGAAGAAGAAAAAATTGCTTCTTCTCAGTGGCAAATCCATGCTGATAATGAAAAATTTGGGTGTTGCAGGTGAAATACACACAAAGGCCTAAATGCAGACAGCCCTGGTGGAAGCACGTGGCATTCAGTCATCCCCACACATCCACATAAAGCTTTGGATCCCCACATCCACATAAAGCTTTGGATCAGCCCCTTGCCAGCTCACGTGGCAACCCCTGCCTCTGCCCGAGCTCCCTCTAATTCCCTGGATTGCTCCAAGAGATTCCAGCTGAGACAAGGCACAGCTCAGGATTATGGGCAACTGATTTGTGGGCCTGATACTTCTGGGTCTGAGAGATTTTTATCCTGCTAGCAGCTGCTGACCTTTTTCCCAAGGGAAAATTCCTCAAGAAAGCTTCTTCTCAAAACAACCTTGGCAAACAACTATCCTTTCTCAAAACAATCTTTCTCCAGGTGGTGTTTTGCCTTTCTAGGTCTCAAAAGAAAACATTTTAGCTGTTTTTCTGGTTTAACCAATGGGATTAGAGAGGTGTCGTTCCTATTCACCAGTGATGTTAAGTCTGTATTGGAACACCTTATAAAAAGTAGTAAGAATTAGACAATAAAGCCTTTTTTCTATGCTCTTTATCTTCTGAAATATTTAGAGTCTCCCATCTTTTTCTCGTGTCCTACAATGCCACTAATTTAGTTTACAAACAGGATCAATCCATTTTATAAACAGGATCAATATATTTTATAAACAGGGAGAGCTGCAATTTCTCCAGCATGGAAAACCCACTTTGTGCCCACCCAATGCTTTCCCCTCCGACACAGCTGCAGCAACAGCTTCAGGACAGAGGAACACTCATTTTCCAGCAGGATCCTGCCCAGGATCTCGGTGTTCCTCAGGAATGTGATGGACCTGGCACCTCTGGGAGCGCTCAGGGCTAATTTCAGCTAAGGAAGCCAATTGCTGCAAAGTGCAGCAGAGGCTGCAGTTAAGTCAGGGCTGATGCAAATCATTCCCTAAAGGAGTTTGTTTCTCTCGCTAGGCAGGGAAAATTGGCATTTGTAAATAGCCACCCTTAGATTCCCCATTTAAATGAAGCTTGGGAGCACTTGGGGAGAAAAAACACCTCTCACCTCTGCACTTAATTCACCATTTTAGGTGACAAGTGGTGATAAATTCACAGGGTCTCAATGGCAGCGTGGGGAATATCGGTCTGGTTCATTTTTTTATGTCCCCATCAAATAACAAGCAGCAAACTCCTCCATTTCCAGAGAAGCTGATGGATCCATCTTCACTCTCTGCCTCTTATTCTACAAGGGATCATTCCTCCCTGGAGGTGCTCTCACTGCCAGCCCAAGTCTCCAAGTTTCTCCTTTTTCTCAGGAAGAAAACAGATGAGTTTATTCAGGCTGTGAATTCCTTCTGCAGCAAGAGGACACTCGGTGCATTTTCTGCTGTATTTCGTGTCAAACACTGAATTTCTGTGAATTATATTCCTCCCATCTGCCATAACCCGCCTGACACAGTCAAGGCACCTCGATCAAAAGCCCTGGAGATTATCAGAGCACCAAATTCTGTATCACCAAACTAAGGCAAGGCTCAAACTCCTCAATGTTATCAAAGCAGTACAAAAGAAATCAGACACCCGACTGATAAACGTGTACAAATCCAAATTGTGCCTTTACAATATAAATCTATCAGGCAAAATTCCTCCTTCCCAGCTGACTGCAGAATTTAGAAGTCTTGGAAACAGCCTGGATTTCCCACTGCAGGTAAATAAATGCCTGAGCTTCTCTTCAGGAGAACCGGCTGTGGTCAGGATCTTTACAGGCAGAACAAACCCCCAGCTCTCTAAAGGATAAGTAAAGCCTCTTCCAAGTATCTACAGACAAAGAGACTTCCCCTTATTCTAAGTCAAAGGAGAAATAAAAGCCAACAATCACTTTAAACGCCTTTTCTACACCCCTTTCCCATCACTTCAGCTGCCTGGGGTTTTCCCACCTGAAAAGCACTTTGTAACTCACACAATACCAGCCTCTTAATTCTGATTCCTGGCAAGCCCATTCCCCCTCGCTCCCATGTAAATGAGCCTCCCCGGAGCTCTGCAGTTTTTATTCTCCAGCACGGGGGTTTTGTTACTCCCAGCACCACAAATGCAGCCCAGCACTCAATTTCTATCCACAATGAACAAAATTCACTCTGCATTTACTCAAACCGTGGCTGCTTTAGGTCGGGAACCTCCACAATTCTGTGCATTCACTCATCAGCTGCCCCTGAAGGAGAAAAAGTTGGTCTGCACCGATAATCCTGCCCTTCACAGGCCAATTAAAACGTGTCAATAAATGCCACACTCGTGGGCAGCGTCCAGCTCAGCCAGGCAGTTCCAGTCACAGCTGCTGCCCTGAAATATGAACAGATTACTCTTTAGTGTTGCTTCCAGGACTCCAACAAAATCTGGTTTCTGAAATCTGAGTTCTGAGTCTTAAGGGGTATTTGAAAGGTCCAGAAAAAAATAATAATTAAAGGATTCCTGTGAAATCTTGTTCTGAGCCTTCTGAAAGTGTTCTCTGCCTCTTTCCCTTCCCAGAAGGAGCTTCCACGGCTGAGTCCCAAATATTGAATATTCCCGTGTGGGGTACCAGGTGTTTGCCTATGATCCAACATCTGTATCCTTCTCTCTTAAACCTTCATTCCAGTCTGTAAAGACCTTCAGATATTTTCAGCCACAAAGGGAGCCAAAAATTACATTCAGCCCATCTCTCAAGTTCTCCAAAGGCTCAGGACTCCATTAAAACTCCATTAAAAGCTCTGGCTGATCTGTATTCCAGCTGTAAACTGAAAAAGAGCTTATCACACACCCAGGAATGCACTGTTATGCCGAGCTTTTGGAAGTTTCCCAATTTATAACTTGTAAAAACAATGCAGATAGCCCGGGGAGCCTGAGAGAACAGCTCTGTATTTCTGACTGGATTTACACGGAGCACTCAGCTCAGGACTTACAAGGGAGGATGGATTGGGAGGGAAGAGCAGCTCCACCACAGATTTCTGATTTTTGAGAAAAGGAGCTCTCTCAGTCTCATTGCCTGCTCTGGAGAACCTCAAGGCCACAGCAACTGGAATGATGTTTTTAAGTAACCAAAAAAAGGCCAAATTCCAACAGAGAATGTACCAAATGCAAAGCCTTTCAGAAATTGCCACAAGTCCTGCTACATTCTAATACCACTCCAAATTAATCCATTTCAAGTCAGGTAACTTCAGCTTATTTCTGGGGGTCAGAACAGTCAGTTTACACCTGGTTTAATTTTTCTATCAATAGCACAGCACTTATCTGACTGTGACCCTCAGTGCAATTTAATCAGTGTTTCTTGGTTGAAAATACAGTTATTTTATTAGCTGAGCTCTTCAGTCACCACCTTCCTGAAGAGCCTGCTTTCTCCGAGCAGGGACTAATTAACTACTTCATCAAAGCCTTTCTCAAGGAGCCAGCCACCAGGAGAGAGGTCCTTGGAGGGGGAGGAGTTCCATCAGCACCAGGACTTCCCTTTGTGCTTCCTTCATCTCCATGTGAGCAACAGGATAAAACTCTGAGGAGACTGGAAGCGTTCCTGGATTTATTGAGATAAATTCCAGCATTCCCTGTGGGTTCTGCTGCTTCACAGGAACCCCCTGCTGCAGAAGGAGCTGCAATAAAGCACGTCCTGCCCCTTTTCTCACCTGTGCAGACACAAATCCCTGCCCTTCTGTTAGAAATGCATATTATAAAATTGGTGTTAGGAAAATTAATCCACAAACGCCAGAGGTTTATGTCCAAAAAGGAGACAGAGGAGTCCTGGAACATTATTCCAATAAAAGGAGAGGCCGTGGGGCATTTCCCATGGGGTCTCTCAAATTTTCAGAGGACGCAGCCTCCTTTTTATCCCAATTTCCAGCCGCATTTCCCTCTCTCTTTCCCCATTGGCTGAGGTACTTGAGAGGTACAGACTTCCCAGAATGCCTAAGACCTAAGATTCCCCTTTTAATGTATAACCCCCCAAATTTTTAATTCTGATGGGATTTATGGGTTTTCCCCATTGTTTCTTTCATCTTTCAATATCAAATTTCATTTATCAGCAAACC
>VYZR01084867.1:9167-22973 GCA_013400675.1 Oxylabes madagascariensis
TTCTATCTGTTCTACACATTCAGCAAATGTGTAAGAAAATTCTGTTAGTATGAGCATGACTGAAAACAGCTTTGAAACTCACCCACAAACTGTGCTATCACCCTCATCTTCTCACTGGTCCAAAGATTGGATGGCAACCTATCGCTACTATCAATTACTCCCTCAGATCAAGTGTCTGAGTCACTTCAAGTCCCAGAGGATCAATCTACCACAGACCACATCTAACCTGCTGGCTTTTCAAGGCAGATCTTACCTATGGAGGCAAGGGAGAAGTCAAAACTCAATTCACAGCTGAAAGTCTTTGGAGCTGCTGCCATACTGTGAGTTGTATTTTCCCGGGTAGCGTTCATGTCAGTTGCAGCAGCAATGAACGCGCAGCTCCTCCTCACGTAGCTACAACTGCACGAGGACACCACACAGTCTATTTGCACAGCCCGTTAGCTGCATAACTGGTCTTTTGTACACAAAATCTCTGATTCAGCAAGTTCTTTAATCATGTGTCCCACTTTAAGCACGTCTGAAAATCGGGTCTTATGTCACATGCCTTTGAAAAATCAATTTTTGTCACAATTTGTGGATTTTCTGTCATTTGAGCTCTCTTGCTGGTTTTATCTGGAATTCCATGCTTGAAGCAGAACATCAAGGAAACATGCAAGTTTTTATAAATTATTACATTTGTCAGACAGTTATCTTCCTATGGCTTAAAGTGATACTATCAGTTTTTCATTTTTTTTCTGGATTATTACCCCACAAGAAAGGACTACCCCTGTAAAGCATAAAAATCTGCTCCTAAAACTACCCACAGTCCAAGGGTTTTTTTTCTCTTTTTGATTAATGAGAATAAAACATCAGAAAAAGCCACATTTGACAGGATGTATTTACTCCTATGTCTTCCCTTAAACTCCATAAATTGTATGGGTATAGCATTCAGCTTCACAAGTTTGTTTGCAAATCACAAACACCCTAAATTGGCATGATCCCACAAAGCCTACCACGCACTACATCCAAACACATGGCAAGAAATTTGTCCAAATAACAATTTTATATCTAGTTCATATCTAGTTTATATCTAGTTCTAGCATATACCAAAACTGCTACGTGTGCACAGATCAAGATTAGTGATTTAATAATGCCTGCTGAAAAATGGGAAAAATTACCAGTATTATTAAAATCTAGAAGTTTTCCTATGCATTTAGGAACAATATCTTTTGGCTGGAGTTATCTAANTGCAGAGTGGGTAGAGTCAGGCAGTAGGGAAGGTTGCTCAAGTCCTGGGTCCCAGCTACTTTTTGTGCCAACCATGCCATGCCATGCCATGCCATGCCATGCCATGCCATGCCATGCCATGCCATGCCAGGAAGCAGGTTTCTGGGCATTCCCGGGATGTAAGAGGGACAGCACTTGTGAGCTACAACTCCAGCTTAGAGAAGAGAGATTCTTACTTGCAGATATACGTTTTGCAAAAGCACTTTTTGGAGCCTGAAAGCAGGTTAAGCTGCCTCCACAGGCACAGTCCTAACTGGTAGGCAGTTGGATGGAACTGTAGACAGATGCAAGCTTGGGGTGGAATCAACTTCTCCAAACTGAACTGCAAAGGACTGAGTTTCCTCAGTTTGCTGCCTAGGATGTATCCAGACATCTCCACAATGGAAGGTGAGCTTTGAGAATTCGTACTGACTTAGGCCATGGACAATTAAGCAAATAGTTCAGTGCAACAGGATCAGATGCTGGAAACTTTTACACGATATATATTGGTCTGATTCTAGTCTCATCCCATTAGCACACTAGATGGGTCCCTAGGGAACACTTTTTCATTGAGTTTTATAGCAAGGGATCCAGCTGGTGTCTCTGAGACTACTCCATGATGTGAACCCTAGCAGGGAAAGTGAAGGTGTCTAGGGGATGCGTTTCAGAAATACTCCCCAGTGCAAACTCTCTTGTAGACACATCCTTAGATTAATAATTTTTATACAGCTGAAATAGCAACCATGATACCTATCCCTCAGTCTATTCAAAGTAGTCCACTGAAAATGTGAAGTCTGAGACAAAACCAAGATGACTGACCTCATTTACTGTTCTAAAATTCAAAAAATGTATAGGTTTTCACCTCACATTTTCCAAGGAAATAGAGGGAATATTTCTTTCACAAGAGATCACACACTTTTTTTCTATCTTTACTCTTAAAGGTAATAAAATAGTTGGCTGTTAACCAACATTAACAAATTCCGCATTATGACAACTGTTACAATTTTATTTAATGAAAAGTCTTGGGCAAGCTAAATAACGGATATTCCAGCCTAATGTAATGTTATAGAATATAAATGACCAGTAAGCGTATATTTAAATATTTCCTCTTGGGCATATTTTAAATTGGCTATTTACATTAATTCTGAGTTAAATTGCTAGTGAATTTCATGAGGAATATAATCTAGTTTGCCATGAATGAGAAAGAAGGACAACAGTTATGCAGGAGGAGTGTCCTGCCTGGTGGTTCAAGTGGACCTCCTCGGTTGAGGAAGGACATTTCTGAAAAGTTGCCTGTGCAGAGGAACATCAGAAGGAAATGTTGGGACAGGCAGCTCCCGGATGAAATAATTGACAGCATCCCATGGAGGAGCACTAATACCTCAGAGGCGTGATTTACTTCTTGCCCACACAAAACAATTCCACCGGCACAAGTGCGGGACAGTGAACTGCAGCGTGGAGGTGGGAAGGCGCACGCGGGGCCGTAATCACTTAAATGGGCTTTGCTGCATGAGGAAATGAGTGAGATAAGGAGCAATGAGCTGGAAATGTCTCTCGCTGAGGCTGAAGCTTGAAAAGCAGCGGCAGTCCTTCAGCAGCTAATTTAACAGTCATATTGCATATCAAAGGGACCCACTGACTTTTGGAGTGCACAGAATAAATAATTGATACCTCACCAGGGGGACTATCACGTCTCAGCCGTCAAGCTGATGGGAATTAGCCTCATTGGAGGGGATGTTTGTAAGGCCAGACCGTAGGCAATACTGTTGATAAGTAATTTGGCTGTGACATAATGCAGAAGTTAACGACATGTCAGTATTTTGTTATACCATTTTACTCTCAGCTCTTCATTAAACCCTTCCAGTGTCTGAAAAGTAATTTCTTTCCAGTCACTACTGCAGCTGTTGGAGCCCTCTGACCCCAGCAGCCTGGTCACAAGGGTGTCATGACATTCCTGCTAGAACAAAACAGCTCTCTAAAAATCATGCAAGCAAGAGAGACACTGCACAGGCTATTTCCACTGCAAAGCTTCTTGGATGTTTCTGCATTTGGGAATGAAAATACTAAAATTATTTTTTAAAACAAAGGCTCAGAATCCTGCCAATGGCACCCCAGAAACAGGATGGTTCAGTGTCACCCACCAGTTTGTACATAAGGACATGACTTTGGATGGGAAAACTGATTGTACAGCCATTGGCAGGAAAGCCTGTAACCAGAGGTCTCATTTGTATTGGCCTGGGGACAAACACTTCATCAAGAGAAAATCCCATTGCAAACCATTTGGTCAGAGTCAGTGCCTTGCCACTCGACTTAGAGTCTAGATGAGGAATATGAACATAATCAGGGAGCACAATAAAAACTGCTGGGAATAGCTGTGAACTAAGAAGGCAGCGAGTGAGACTGCTCTATGACATGGCTACATATCTTGGTCTGATTCTACACCCCCATGCTCTGGATCTGTCTGCACGCACCTCAAATTTAGAAGAGAGATTTTGCCAGACGCCGGAGACAGCAGAAAAACAGACTCAGGTGGAAGTAAATCCACTTCACATCTTTATCAGCTATCTCTGCAACAGGAAGAGGAGACATAACAAAGCTTTTATATCTCGGGGACAGGCTATTAGACCTGAAAGCTCCCGAGTATCACAGTGATGACTGCTGAGACTTTTTAGGGACACAGAGCAGAAGCACCCTCTATCACCACATCAGGGGCCTGAAAGATTGTAGCACCTCTTGCTCACATCGCAGCAGTGCAAGCCCTTGGAACACAGCGGGCTGCTGCAGCCAACTCCCAGCTCCAGCCCCAGCCTGCAGCTGTTCCTTGAAAAAAGCAGCCCAGGTCAGTGGTTACACCTGGGACGGGACGAGAGCATGCCCCCCAGCCTGGCCCTGCATGCCATGCATGCCTCAAGCCCCCTGCAATCAACACGGGGGGCAGCTGCGGGGGGAGCCGGGTCAAGCCTGTCCCATTAAGTGCTAATGAAAAGCTGGCAACAAGAGAGGTGATTGTTTTTTTGGCTTCCTCCTGAGAGGGAGGCTAACGTAACTAAATACGAAGACAAAGGTGAGCAGGCCATTCCTGCTCTTGGCGGCCCCAGGTCACAGCTCCATCCCCTGGCACCGGGTCACAGCCTTGTGCCGAGCGGGGAGCTGGGCTAAGCTGCTGCACTTGCCCAGTGTCAATCAGGGATGGGACAGGGAAAGGCCACGAACTCGTTCATGTTGAGAACATGAGCAGCCAGAAGACTGGTTGTGCTGTGCTGCACACCACCTTCAGTAACATTTGAGCTGTGCCTTAAGCTGTGGTGGCCTTAAGCCCCCTTAAGGAGGCTGATGTTTTAGAAACATGGAGGTCTACTTCAGAAATGTTACTATGGCTGGAATCTGGGTATGTTCCACAATGATGATCCACAGAAATCACCACTTTGCAGTCTGTACTGCTTTCAGAATCCCGGAGCCAGGGTCAGAGGTGGCAGCAGTGATGCAGATCACCTGACATTATGTTGTAATAAAAAAATGATTGGGAAATTGTCAACTTATTAATGAGCAAGACCATTTTCCCAAAGTTTCTGGGAACCTAAATGCCGTCAGTGAATATATCCTCCCCAGTCCTCTCCGTATTTACCTCTGTACAGGTGAAGAATTAAATAAAAACGGGTACTGGGAAACAAAGTGACTTAATCAAGGTCATACAAAAGACCTGCTGCCTTGCTTTTGGTATTCGAACCAGGTACACACGAGAGCAGGCTCACCCCACATTCCTTCTCTTTTCTGAGATTAACAGCCCCAGAAGCTGAGCTCTCTGGAGGTGCTTGTGTCTTCCCTTTTATGGCAGATGGAGCCTCATCTGGGTACATTGGAGGCACTGGAGACAACTCAGCCTCTTCTGAGACACTGTTCAATACCTTTATAATGATATTAATCGCCATTCCCAACTGTGCTATTCAGTCTCAGACCAGGATTTAGCATGCTTGCATTTCAGAATCTGCCTCTGAATTCTAAAATAATCCACCACAACCACTGTAGTAGACTCTTCATATAAAATGCTGTTTAACAGGAAAATGAAGTTCTAGAAATGTATTGCAAAATTAGAATTACCCATAAAATAAAATAATTTTGATGTGACATATCTGGCTGAAAATTTGCCTTGCAACAGAAATACTCATAATTACAGTAATTTGCAGCTCAGCCTCTTACTGTAGTTACATGATCCTGTAATTGCTGAGTTGTCTGCAAAGCGCTGGTTGTGCTAGCTAAACCAGTTTGCTGCTTTAAAGGAACAGACTCCGAGCCAGCTCCAGTGCGTCCTGAAGACATGGAAAACTTCCTAGAGACTGCAGTGGGAGGTGGGCTGGACCTTCAGCTGGAAGGGAGGATATTCAGTCTCCTGCAGAACTGTTTCAGCAACATTTGTTTAGAAGTGTGGAATACTGGGATGGAGACAGATATTGGGTAAAACTGTTTAAAGCAACATCTGTTGTAGACCATTGCATCTTAACTGAGCAGTTCTGGGTTTATGCTAACACAAAGGGAGAATACTCTGGTCAACATTATTGATAAAACTTAAGCTTGTAGTTAGGATGCCAAGCTGTTGATTTCCTCAAATTCAGAAATGAATGTTCACTTTCTAGGAGCCACAATTAGGAGAGGTGTAATTCAATAAATACTACTTCCTGATTATATAAGCATGACCCCAAAAAACCATTGAGTATTTGAGCTCAACTGCAAATAATGACCTTGAAAACATAGCCTGTTTCTGCTGATTACATAAGATATGGCACAACCCATGGATGTATCTTCTTAGTAACATCAGTAAGCAAAGAACCTGGATAGGAAAGGAGAACCCGAGGTTCAGGTCCTTGATCCCAGGGCAGTATCTGCATTTAATTTTGGGTAAAGCAAAAAAAGAGCCCTAACATTCTCTGTTCCTAAATCCTGAGTCTTTAAAGTTACTCTCAGCTAGTTCCATCATCTTGCTTCCACAAACCTGTGTTCTGGGGAGATTTATATTCAGCAAGAACAGAGACAGCGCTACTTGTGGAACTGTGTTCTCTCCTGGGATGTGAACACTGTGAGCTTGGACACCTCTAGATTGTGGTCCAAAGGGATTTTCCATCTCCTAAGAATGCCTTCTTGGAACCAAGCTGTTACAGGCAAGCTGGACTGCATGGTCAGGCAGTAGGTAATGCTGTAATAAATAACAGATAGGTTTTGGTTTTGGTTTTTTAAAATAATTAAAATATTAAAAAACCCCAAAATGAATACTACTATTTAAGCTATCTTTCTACTAGTCTGTAAAATTAATGTTACACTCAATCTCATATTTTATGACACTAGAAAAAGAGAAACTTGCAAGAGATAGGTTTTCATACTTTGACCAAGGTTGTAGCCATGCCTATTTAGTCAAATTTATTGAGCACAGTGTTTGAACGATAACTCCTCTATTATCTAATGCGTCAGCAATGATCATCCACTTGTGAAGCACTTATTGCAGCCGACAGCATGAGGTATCTTCAAAAAAATTCTGTGACCAAGGTTGGCCAGGTACCAACCTAATTCAGCTAAGAGACATAACCACTAAGGACTTTCTGCTGTCCCTGGGGAAGAAGCAATTAAAAAGCTACTTTACCCAAAAGCTCAGGAGAGCCCTGTGACATAGTGCCTCTTAGCAGCCTGAACTTTTCTGCTGATGGGATGTCTGCTTGGAAATGCCCCATCCATCCAGGCTCATACATTACAGCATTTCATTATGCTCACTGCAACTTAATACCTCCTACAGCAAGTGGGTTCCTGGCACATAAAAATGCAACCAGCTCGCGTGGACACTCATTGCTATGAGGAACCTTGAGTGGTGTGCCACAGTATTTTATTCTACAGGTTTTGTGGTAATTGGTTACAAATACTGGTATTATTAGAGAGATAAAATATGGCTATTCATCTTGTGTAAATCCTTCCAAAAGGCAATTTCAGGATGTGACAGCTGGAAGGAGAGTTCCGATGCACATACTGCACTTTTTCCCTTTTCCCTGGGCCAAACAGCAAAGCTGCTAGTCAGGCTTTGCCCAATAAGTTTAAGGAGTTTATTCCTCCTTTTGGCCTCGTTCCACTGGGCTTTTCTCATCACTTCTGTTAAACTAGGTTTCTGTCACTGTAGTTTGAACAATGTTGTACATTGCTGACCTTCCTGAGTAGGAAGGAGTCTGACTTCAGAAGACAACAGCTGGACCTGGGATTTGGGACTGTTCATCCCCACACTGCAATGCATCCTCTTCCTCTGCAATCTGGAGCTGGAGCTGCTTGTCCCCCTCCCCCCTCAATCCTAGCAAGCCTTCACCTCCTCCTCATCAGCCCTGGGGGTCAAGTCTGGGATGCTGCAGGTGGGAAGGAGAAAGATGAGGTGAGATTGTGGTTGCTGCCATTCAAACAGCAACAGGAGCTGCAGAGACAGCTGCTGCTGCCGGGGGGGCCAGCTCCATCCTGGCCAGTCTGTCCTCTGCAACCCAGTGGCAGCTGCATCACTGCAGCACGTGTGGCCAGTCTACTGCAGGCACTGTGCCACTTTCCTTTTAATAAACAGGCCAAGGGGAAAGGACCTGCAATCCTCCTCAACCTGCAAGCCCAAGAGCAAATGATTGTCCAATGTTTCTTCTGGAAGTAATGGATTGCAGTACAGGAATATCAAGACCCAGAGTGTCTGGGCAAGCTGCCGTGAGCAAAATCACCCCTCCCCTCCTCCCTGCATTCACATTATCCCAAAATAAATGTTGATGCCATCAGTAACCACAGCAGTGTGCCAGCTAATGGATCAGCAGCAAGAGATGCATTGCTACCACCACAACAGAGACCTGTTGGAGTAGAACTTGATTCAGCTCTGTTCCTATTCTCAATTTTTTTTGTTTGTTACAGTAGGTCTTTGGGGTGGCAGAAATACTAGTATTTATTTCTGGATGGTTCTTCCACCTCTTTTTTATTTTTTAACACATACCGCTCTGCAGTTTTTAATTGTAAGCACCTTTCTCTGACCTAAAGAGCTGACAGCACTGATTCCTGGTGTCTAATATAGTGGTTCTTATACAGGGAGACACTGGTGCCTACAGAGATGGAGCCAGAGTCCATAGACAAGCTCTGCAATGGGTCCCATGCTGACCTTCAGCACATGATACCAAAGATCTGTCTTCTCAGCAGATTTCTTGGCTGTGTTCCAAATTTTGGATAAATTTTATGCTATCATCTTGTATCATCTATTTTTTCCCTCTCAAAAAAAAAAAAAAGGCACCATGACAAGAGGGTTGTTACATCAGTAAGAAAAGCAGTAAAAACATTGACTTCATGGAGTCTTCTGCCCTGGGCTGTATGTTTTGTAGTGCATTTTTTCAATCAGTGCCAGGCTGGGATTATGAAGTGTGATAACCAGATGCAGATAATCTGCATGTACAAAGTTGAATAGCTGGACAGTGCAAATGGCATTGATTTTTGTCATACTTACTGAAAGTTATTATTCAGGCCTTAACACGCTTCCTTAACTTTCAGAGTAGTGTGTGGTGTTTTATCTCTATGGCTTCCTGGCCCCAAACTGCTTCTGTCCAAGACAACAGAAATTTTATCAGTGATCTCAAAGCGGACAAGCTCATTCCAATGGTGTCAACACCGACTGCATCATAAGGCTATTCTCTTGGAAAAATTACCTGAACGGGAAGAACCACAGTACATATAATGGCACCAAATATTTGCCATATGACTTCATGTGGATCCACATGTCCATCATAACTTCCACAGCTAATGCAGCAGCAAGTAGATGCCCAGCCAGGCTCATTTTCAGGTGTCTGTTTCCTCTAGATTGAAGCCAAAGTCCAGATCTGTTGGCAGTGACTCTGTAATGTCAGTAGAGCTTATGCTTCTGTGGACAAAGGTAAATTGCGTCATTCTTTTTAATGAAATGTTCCTTAATTGCCTTTATTCCTTTGAATAGCGTGTTTAATAAATAGAAAATACATTTTATAAAGAGATTACTGCAAAGGAGAGTTGCTAATAACATTATATAATCTTGCAAATGCTAAAGCTGAAATTGCCTTTTGCTTGCTGTTCTACAGCACATCTTTCCTTTGTGTCCTCTATAGCTGACAGAATAGTGTTTGCTTAAAAAAATATGTGACAGAAAACACCATGGGAAAAAATGTATTGTGAAATCTCAGCCAACCCGCGGGAAGGCTCAAGCCAGGACTGTCAACACACACAATCCCAATTCAATGTCTGCTCTTTGCAGCAGAAGAAGGCAGTGCAGAACTAAGCAGAAATTAATTAGAAGACCAAAAAGAAAGAACACAGCAAATTTTATTTCTTCCTAATCCCAACCCAAACATGATTGGCAAATACCTGTCTACTGTATAAGGATATAGTTTCACTTTGTAGTTACTAACTAGTGAAAGCCATAAACTAGCTCACAATGAAGTTATCATTTTTTTGAAAGCCCAAACAAAACTCCTACTGATTTCAGTGGAGCTAGACTTTCATTTGATAAGCTTATCTTCTGCTATTTCAGCACTCTAAGAAACCAATATTAGTTTTTTGGGTTTTTTTCAAATCCTGCATTTCTTGGTCTGTGTATTTCAAGCAATTAATCATAAACACTGTGAACATAAAGTGTGATGCCATATATTTCTCAGAGTTGTAGGATGTCATTTTACTACTTGCCCCTCACAGGGACACACTAGATAAAACAGACAAAAGGCTTCCGTGTACCTCTCCCCGGTGTAAAACAAGACCAGCTCTTAAACTTACTTTTCTGATTGGAGATGGATCTTGAGATTGATGAACTGCTCAGGGCTTGAAGGTACCCACAGGCTCTGCCTAAAAATACCTTTTTGTTTGGCTTGGTTCCACCAGAGGAAAAAAAAATTGTGCCACACCCCAACAGATTAACTCACATCCGTTTTAGATGTTTTGGACACTCTCCAAATGAAAGTAGTTTTGCTATTGCTAAGGAAAGGTTTTCACCTTTGATTATGAATTGGAAACATTGCTATGGGAGTAAAGCATAAAAAGAAAAAAAAAAACCCAACAAAAACCCACTCAGGAACTTTAAGTGGAAGTATTTTTAAACCCAACGGCTCTTTTAAGAGCCACCCACTATTGTCCCCAAAAGGGCTGATAACACTCCGTCATGAGCTCCGTGCCTGCAGTAGAGCCAACTGTTTGCTACTATCCGTGTGGGACGTTCATCTATGAAGTGGANAACTCACATCCGTTTTAGATGTTTTGGACACTCTCCAAATGAAAGTAGTTTTGCTATTGCTAAGGAAAGGTTTTCACCTTTGATTATGAATTGGAAACATTGCTATGGGAGTAAAGCATAAAAAGAAAAAAAAAACCCAACAAAAACCCACTCAGGAACTTTAAGTGGATTTGATAGCTGCCTATGCCCAACCTGTCACATAAACTTTCTTTGAAGCATGATGTTAACCACAGGAGTCCAGGCCAGAACTGGTGAGCAGCTGGTTTCTGAGATGCTATTCTGTTTGGTACCCTGATCTTCCCAGATTGTTGTTGCACCCCACAGAAACAGGATTTGACTGCGTGCCAATAAACTATAGAGTTCACAGGACTCTTCCTTCTACTAAGCTACTAAGGAACCTTCAACTATTTTTGCAAACATTTAAGCATACTTTAAAAATGGTCTGGATGTGGGGTGTACAGCCACGGCCAGGTTTACTTCCCAGAATGAGACAGCCCTTCCCAGATGGCATGACTTGCACGGGGAACTTTCGATAGTGTCATAGCAATGTACACATTGCTTATCACACAGAGAATTACATTCAGAGCATTTTGAGAACCTCTGGGGTTGTGAGTGACTAGCACTGGCTTTCCAGAGTCGTTATGGTGTTGGGGCAGGTGTGGGGCTTGGTGTGTCACCTCCCCACCTGCCTTACGTCAGTATTATCAAATCATCATCACAGGCGCTATTGCATTAGTAATGGCTACAGAACCTCCCTCTGCAGCTGCTGCTGCTGCTCAGGGTGGCAAGCTGGTCTGCAGCAGGGCTAGGAGACACTGGCTCCCTGCAGCTCTGTGTCTGTGAAACTCAGGAGACCTATGGCTATAGGGCTTTTACGCAATGTCTTCTATGCACTAGAGCTTCTCTCTCTTTCTTACACGCTTCTCTCCATCCTCATCCTCATGTCATATCAGGAGTAAAAGTTACTCTACAACCTTTCTCCTCTACTTTATTAAGCTGGTGCACACTAAAGGTGTTTGGGACCTCTGTCTTTTTATCAAATACATTAAAATTCCCATATTGTTTGGAAATACATGTACTTGCTGGAGTTTGGAGAAAAAAATGGGAAAAATATGCGCACACAGATATTTCGAATCTTTTGGAAAGTAGGTTAAAAAATACTACATGAAATGTAGGGCTTTCACCTTCTACCACGCTGCTCAACAAGATGAGTAAAATGGTCACAGCACATTATTTATAGAAATGGTGCTAGGGCAGTGCTCCTGGACATCCTGTTGGCACGGGCCCTCCTGCTCTGTAGAAAAAGCCTTTCATGAGTAGGGTGCCAGTCATCATTGCTGCCCTGCAGTAACGTTTCTAGATACTGGGCACACCAGAAATCAGAGGCACAGGTTTAAATGCTGTCCATGGCATGCTGTGACCAAAATCTAGGTATAGTTATAGCCACCTTTTTAGTTCCCTGAATTTATTCAAGTGCTTTTATTAAAGATGGGGTTTGCACAAGGCAGAATGGAGTACTTCTGGGATATGATTTCACAGAACCATAGAATAGTTTGGGTTGGAAGGAACCTTTAAGATCATCTTGTTTCAACCCTGCTACCATGGGCAGTGACACCTTCCACTAGACCAGGCTGCTCAAAGCCCCATCTAACCTGGCTTTGAACACTTCCAGGGACGGGACATCCACAGCTTCTCTGGGCAACTTGTGCCAGTGTCTCGCCACTCTCACAGTAAAGAAATTCTTCCTAATATCCAATCCAAATCTACAGCCCTTTAATTTAAACTCTTTCTGTTTCTGTTTCTTTAGATTAGCTGAGGCAGACACTCTCAGATTTCTGATATTCCCACAAAACTGAATATCCTCGGATTTGTTGTCCACACCCATTGTTTATGCTGTCTTTTCCACTAACTTATCAGGTAAGCAGGTAGTCTGCATAGAGTCTGCTGCCTTCGAACAAGCAGAATCCCTTTCACAATACAGAATTGGAGCTGGTTTGCAGTTTTAAAAATTTATTTATTTCATAAATATGCACTTCTTTTTTTGTCCAGCAGCATTTTATGCTGCTGATTATGTGACTTTCTAACAAATCCCTTGCTTAAAGCATATAGAAAGAAAGAATAACAGAGTGGAGAATCTAAGTCCTGTAAGACTTGTGGAAATCTCTGCCAAAGTAGGTCAAATGTGTTTGCACATCAGTTTTAGCAGAACTGCTGGAAGATTCCTGAGAGAGGTAAAAATCTGAAACTGCTTTATTTGTTGCTGGCTTTGCAATCTGCTAAGACTTACTTTAAAAAGTGGTTAAAAATACAGTGAAACATTTTTTATGGGAACTGAGACAATAGCAGTCATGTTGAGAAAGGAAGCAACATGCTCGTATCATTATGCAAAGCTCTAAATGATTCCTTCAGTAGGCTCCAAACGTTTCTGATTTTATCCCAGATGTTTCTCATATTTATTATGATTTCTAGCCTTAAGAATTAACAAATTATGAGGACTTCTGGAAACCTATGGCAAAAACCATCATCTTAGATGGGATTTCCTCAAATAGCAGGAGAACAAATAGAAAATTTCTGAAAAGTTTAGTGAAATATCTGCCAATTCAAATCCTGGCCTGTATCTAGAAGCCATAACACTTTTTGCATCCTAAATATGCATATGACTGGATGCGCAGGTTTTGATAAAATGTTATTATACTTACACTCATATACCATGCAAATTCTTTGGTACTCATGTCTTTGTCTCAAACCAGAATGTTTTCTACAAAGATTCCCAAATTTTCTTCTCCTTTCCCAGTCTCTGGTAGCTAAATGTAATTCCTGCTTTTTCAACTTTGCTAAACAGCAACAACTGGTAGCTAATTATCATTTTTGAGATGTGTTTTCAGCCAAAGAGCTGGATTTAGAGCTCTGAAATGTGAAAACATAACCAGGGCATTTGTATCACATGCAATTGCCAGCCTTTCCTATAAATAGCTGGGTCAGGAGAGCACCTGTGTTTTTTCCCTCCCAGCTTTTGATGGATAGCTTTGCTGGCATCTCTGCAATAGACACTACGCTAAATTCAAAAGAGAGGCTTAGTCAGTTCTAAGTAATGGAAAGTGTCCAAATTCTCTTTGGCTTTGATTCTAACAGGGAAAGACATCATTTTCTTGTCTCTTTCCAGATTAAACTCCATTCCATTTTCTGCTGCCCTCAATGCGCACTCCTGAAAATCCCACAGACACATTAACATTCAGTCAATGAAATATTTCTAGAAGCTAAACTACTACAATGTTTAGGTTCTTCCGCAGTTGCAAGGCCTTGATTTTAGCTGCCCTTACAGTGCGTAA
>VYZR01084867.1:25160-37716 GCA_013400675.1 Oxylabes madagascariensis
TGCCACTTGCAACCTTTGGTTCAGCTGCTTACAGACTCAGGAGGATTTGCTACCCAAGTTTAGAGTGGATCATGCTTTCAGAGTTTTCTTTGCAACTTCAAAGGGCAGGAGGGTACTTCAGATTGGAAATTAACAGCAACAGCACACGAGTTCTAGACTGTGCCAAGTGCTGGCGCTGTCTGGGTAGTCCATTCTGACACACAGACACACATCCTTGACCCAACCTTGTATGAGCCACCTTGCAAATGCTAACATGTGCACTAGCTCAGGGCAAGCTCACCAGCCAAGAATACGCCCCATTCCTGTTCTGTTTTTTTTTTTAATCTNGACCACTTTCTGCTATTAAGGGCAGCAGGCTGTGAACAGCACATGCAACATACTACTAAATGCTCTTGCCCTCCAAAACAGGGTGGCCAGCTACTTGATGGAAATGGCATTGGCCAAAGCTCACTCCCAGGCTGTGTTCCGGATCCATTTGGGAGAATGTTACACACACAGGTCTGCATTGCACCAAGCACTGATTGGATAATTTGACAGTACAGAGCATTGAATTCGAGTGGCCAGAANGCCACCTTGCAAATGCTAACATGTGCACTAGCTCAGGGCAAGCTCACCAGCCAAGAATACGCCCCATTCCTCAAGTGGCTTCTACTGCTTGTGTCAAGCTTTGGATTGCTACATTGATGGAGACTCCAAGATGGCTTAATGGTAGCTCATGCACATTTCTGCACACCCACAGCTGCAGATTGCTTGCTCAGCAATGTAGTCAAATGTGTTCAAAAGGTGTGTGTCAATTGTCAGTGGCCTTTTTCCACATAAAATTCAGTTTAATTGAAGTAACTTCAGGGGCCTCAGCAAATGCAGAGCTCCAAAAGAGCAGGTTCACAGGTTACAGCTTGCTTTACCTAAGTCCCATCGAAACTGCTGAGATTGGTGACAGAGCACACTCCGCCAGATGGACCAGTTTGTGTTTGGNAGTAGAGCCACTGGCAGAGAAACTCGAAAGGGAAGGGTTTTAGGATGTCCCATCCACAAGAAAAGCTTGGATCAAGGTCACTTCCATATTAGACAAGGGAGAATCCAAGTATGAAGTACAAACCTCCAGGAAATAGGCCTCATTAAATCTGTTTCTGACAGAATGACTTGTTTAGCTGATGGCACCTTATTTCGAATTCACTCCCACTAGCAATCCATTTCAGATATGATACAGAAACTCTCAGCCCTGGATGCCAGATGCATGAGTATTCTTTTTTAGTATTCATTTAGTTGTTCAGATTTTGTACTCTAGTTTGTTTGTAGTAGCTGCCACCATGATTGTTTTTTTAAGATGCGGTAATTATGTGCACCTTTATTGCTTAACATGTGGATCAGATGATTTATCTTATTTGCTATCAGTAGAGGCAACTGAGAATTCAGACCATGACCTCCATGGCTAAAGCATGAAGATGTTAAAATCTCAGAGTATGAAGTCTGCTAAGCAGCAGCTGCAAAGTCTCATCTTCCATGGCACAAAGAGAGATAGAGGACAAATACCAAGTAGCTAGCTACACATTGGATATCTGAAGAACAGCCTCCTGCAAGGATAAACAGCTGGAAATTGTAGCAATGCTGAGAAGATTTAAGACTTGGAGGAGTAGGAAACTTGAATTCCCATGAGGACTCTGAAAATTGCAAGCTATAGGCTCCATCTCTTGGGTACAAGAGAACGAAATCTCACATTCCTGCTGAAATATTATTAACATCTGTTTGTATTTCAGTGGCACCTAGTGACCCAAATCCAAGACTAAGCCAACCAACTGCAAAATGAATACACATGCACCATGAGTCCATGCTGTGCATACACATGAAGGTAAAGACTCCAGAGAATGAAACTCTTTTTGCATGCATCTTTCTTTGCCATAAATGCACTTGTTCCATGAATAACAGCAATAACAATACTTGTTTGCCTACAGACTTTTGCGATGCTACAGAGCAGGCCTCCATCCTTCCCAATTCATCAACATTTTTCTCCTCACCACAGCATTGCCCCTCTTCAAGCTTTTTTTGCCCCCAGAGAGGGCTGTGTGGTGGCCAGATCTTGCCAGCGGAACCACATTGCTGTGGCCACTGACGCCCCAAATGTTGTTCCCTGGAGCCTCTGTTAGGACCTCATCCTTTCCTAGGCAGTAGAAGTGAAGGATCTTCAGTGCTAGCATACCTTTGGGATCTCTATTCCAGTCTGAAATCAACGAACAGGTTCAGAGTTATTAAAGAGGGGCTGACAGACAAGCAGACAGACAGCCAGGCAAAACAGTTGTGTAAGCTTTGTTTCCTTAGGAAAACAGGTTAAAAAAAGAAACAAAATGCAGTATTCACTCATCATTGTCTGCAAAAACACTGAAATCAGCTATTTAACACTTTGCAATGAGTGTAATGGCTCAGCAGAGTTATTTATTCTGCTTGAAAAACCTGTTTCTAGGCCTCAGAGGATTAGTTGAGAAGCAGCATAACCTCTGTGTGACCCTACCCGAGAAGAAGCTGGTCTAACTGGAAGCCTGAAAGCAGTATTTTGAAAATGGTGGCAGCTATGTGTAGCTGTTCTAGGATTGAAACTAAAGGGAAGTTTTGCAGAGAACGAAAATACTCTAAGCAGCAGAAAGGAAATACAGTCACAGAAAGTAAGTGAAAAGTAGGATACAAGACAAATGAAGAAAAAACGCCAGAATCAGCACCTTAACAAATGCATTTAAGTGTGCTAAGGAGCATGGTATGTAATTTAAATGACAGGTTAAAGGTATGTTCGGATAGTTTTTAGAAGCTGTACAGTGAAGAAATTTGTACAATACAGATTTGGTGTTCCCAAACACTTTTTAAATCAACATGAAGCATCACTGCCTCCAAACTCAGTGGATGCCAGAGCAGAGAAAAGACGACGACATCAGTAACATGAAGCCAGGGCTGAACCCACAAATCTGCTTTCACCTGCCAGTGTTAGGTTTGGGAGGTCATCTTCACAAGAACTATAGAGAATGTCCAGTTTGGGAAGAAAGAAGACAAGAAACATGGGAAAGAGCTCTCAGCTGCATAGGCCAGGCCAAACCAAGCCCAGAGCATCCTTGGCTAATAGCATGTGACAGGAGGAGGAGGTGGAAGTGTCAATTAGCAGACAATGAGAGCATCACCAAGCTTCAGTAAGGAAACGTATATTAAAATTATACATATAAAATAATACAATGTATATTTTCATATACAAAACCACAGATAAAAAATATTCACATATATATTCACGTTTATATACATGCATAGATTTATCTATATAAAGAATGTGATTTTATTCCCCAGCATAATGTTAAAGAATGAAATCACATTCTTTCCCGCTCTGGATAATCACTTGTCACTTTAATCCTGGTATGAGGCAAGAGCCTTCACTTATTGATTGTTGTCCTTTGCCAGATAAGGGTATTGTATATATTAATGGTAGGAGTAATCTTACAGATTATATGAACCCTCTCTTGGTAAGCATAGGATTACTTTGTACAGGCAATTCTTTAGTAATTTATCTTGGCTAAATTTGAGTGTCGCTGTAATTGATTTTCTACCCTTTTCTCATGGGCTGTCTTTCACTGTTAGTGTCCAGTGTACCTTCCAAACTGTTTGTTCTGATGTTCAGTCTAAATATTCTTTTTCTGATGCCATGGGCTCACATACCTCCCACCTCACCCAAGGTCCCTATTGATAGGCACGCTCAAGACATCTAATTACCCTGGATTATCCTAGCAGTCAGTGGAGACAGCTCCAGAGGGTGCAGAGCTTGTAGGTAAAAGTTCCTGCTCTGTACGAGCAATGTTACAGCAACACTTCTAATTCAGGTACCTCACCAGGGGTGAGCTGAATTTGGATTTTGAAATACTACCCCTCCCCTTTAAATAGGCACAGATGATTATCCTGTGATTTAATGCCTCAACCTGAGGACACTCACAAACAAACACACACACATTATGATTGAAACTCCTGTTTTCCAACATCACTTTTTTACTGCATTTTTCTGGGCTATTTCCTGTTCTCCAATATACTTCTAGTACCACAATGTTCTAAAATTATTACAATTCACAGGGCATACCAGCAACACCATCTTCACAAATGTCACCAAACATTAAAAATGCTACTTTGCATCCCTTTTACATTCCAAAATCAGATCTAATTTTGTGTTTACTGAGCGTGTGAACTAAGCAAACATACTAAGGAAATACTAAGCCTGCACGTTATTTCCTGGACCCGTGTGATTGACACACCACCTCTCATCTCCACGTCTATGAATTTCATTTGTATCCCATTAACTTCCTCCTTTATGCACCAAGAAAAAAGTACCATCTCCTGCAGCCCACGCCAAGAGGGAGTTGTTAGAAGTCCTCTCACCAAGGATTCCCCTTTGACCATCCCCGCTAGGCTGCTGAGGGGGCACCTGTCAATTTGAGAGTGAGTGTTCCGCATGTTACTGAGCTCAATTTAGCATGTGTGCTGACCAGGATTTGTCTTTTGCTTCCCACAGATGGTTTAAAAGAGACAACTGGGAGACACTGGGCAGGGGGTGTTTGCTGCAGGAAGCAATACCCTCACGATGCCACCATATTTTGTCTCACGGGACAGACACACTGACATACTGCCCTTTATTTAAGTAGGATGGGCCCCATCAGCACAGTCTGAGGTGTGTTTTGACACTATTTTTGCCTTTCCTCATGTGTTATCTAAGAATTCATTCAGCAGTGAGATGTGGCAAGTAACCCCAGTGGGTTTTAAACTCTCATCAGTGCTTCCATGCTGAAACTACTAATAAAGGTATTAAGACGGAGCAGGAATAAAGCACTTTTCAATCAACAGCAGCATGCATTTTTTTTATGACCTATTTAAAATAGGGAATTTTCTAATGTCTTATGAACAACAGTTAAAATGCCTTATTAATGGGTAAAACTGGAAACAAGGTAATGTGGCTTGAGCCTAAAGCCATGAAATATTGCAGGGCTGGCTTTTAAGTTGACACAAAGCTCCATCAGACATAATGTCAGCATCTTTCAAAAAAATATTGGCAGCATAAGGAGTAACTTTCTTCTTGATAAGGACTCAACAGTGTTACCAACTAAAGGTAAACAAAATCCTAAGTCTGCATAAGGCCACACCTTAGTACATACCTCATCTTTTTGTCTTCTGAGCCTACAAATATTTACACATTTAATGTTAAGTTTTTAGGGGTTTGGTGACCAAAAGTTAATAGTCAAAAGGACTATTCACATGACTGAAGTTAAGCCTCTGACTATGTGTTTGAACTGTCAGGACTTTGCATATCTTTTGTTCTACTAAAAGTGATAAAGGCAATTTTTTTTCCCATGCTTGAGTTGGAAATCCTAAACCTGTTTCTCACTGAATTTTGTCACAAGGGCTTTTTTAATATGACTTTCAAGGCTTGTCAGTGTATGTGTGCAGAAGCAAAAGTGACACATACAGTATTTAAAATGCAGAGATAATCGGAGACGATGCCTGAAAAATCATAATATAGGGAAACAAACCAAAGACCTCACAGACGTAGAAGAATTAAATTTACTGTTATTGCGAATGAGTTTGTAAGTCTTTTAGCAGAGAAATAGTGTAGTATGTACAACTTTTATTGTTGGAGTTATCAGGAAACATACGAAGTGACTACGGATAAAAATTGTGTTCACTTCTGCTGTGCTCATGACCAGTCTGTGCTTGCTTTCAGTAAGCAGTTCAGTTGCACTACAGCTAATGCATATAAAAAACGAAGCTGAAGTTTGCTCAAGTACTGTCCCATAGAAAATTCTGGATTTCTGCAAACAAATACTTGCTGCCACAGAATATGTTTTAAATGGCCAGAAGTACTGTTGACACAGCCAAAAGGCAGATGAAAATTAGACACACAAGCTTCAGACAATTAAATAAGTTCAAGAAGAATTTCTCTGTACCCTCCACCATCAGGACATCCTATCTGCCTCCAGTTACTGTGTGATAATATGACAAAAATTGTGTAGCTGTACTAAACACTAACTATACATTCTACTTTTCCAAAGAATTCAGCATCGAAGAAACCTATCCCTTCAAGGGGAAAACAAAATATAATTCTAGGCTGAGATTTTAAAGATTTGTGCCTTATCACAGCAGACACATTCACTCCTCACCATTCAAGAAAACCACACATAAATCACAAAACTTTTAGACATCACAAAATTCCCAGTGTAGGGAGGGAACACAAAGTACGTTCCTAAACAAAGCATTTTCCTAAGTGCTTTTCTGTATTAGGGTTAGGATCAGTCAAAAGAAAACAATTCCACACAATCTTTGCAACTAAGAACTATAAACTAAGAGTTCACATTTTCAGCATTTTTAAGCAGTCCTATGCAAATGTTTATGATTAATTCATAAAAACTAAAACTAATCTAAAAAAAAAAGGTTGACTTGCTACTTTGCTTATTGATTTACCAGACAAAAAAAAAAAAAGGGGGGGGGGGGGAAGGGGCAGAGGGGAGGGAGGAAGGCTTTATTTAACTGTTGGACCATTTTCCATTGATTTGATCATCTATTTTATTTAATCTTCAGCTTAATTATATATACCATTTGGCTGACTAATCAAAGATCAAACAGTTAGCAATCTAAGACCTGTACTCTACAAACACTTAATTAAATAAAAGCTCTCACACTACAGTAGTACTGCATTCATTACAGTTGCATGTTGAGGTATCTGGGAAATACTTTCCATAACTGGGCAGTTCCATAAGATGCAAATTCATCAGCTGACTACAAATTCAAGAGAAAATGGAGGAATAAAGGAGAGCAAGATGAATCCAGTGATAAAATTGTGGTGATCTTTTGGCTGTTAATTCATTAGTCATAGGCTGGCAGAGGATTTACTTTTAACCCTTGCTCCCACAATACAGTCTATATAGTCCTGTATGTAGTCCACACACCCATAAAGTTTAAAGCAATGACAAAGCTCTAAATATCTTTTATTAAATCTGAATTTGAATGCAATCCCCATTAAAAAAAGACTACCTACTTGGCCACATTCCCCAAGTGCAGGTATAATGAATATTTTAAAACAACTTTTCCAGGTGATCTAGACAGATAGGATTTTGTGTATATTGGCATTGGAATACACCTTACTAGTCTAAAGAGAACTGATACAATTTTTTTCAAGACTGCTAGAATTGTGGATTTCTGCAAGCATTTATTTAATAAAAACTTGTGAGAAAACTTCCCTTTCCCAAATGTGCAACACTATTTAATAAGAATTAAAATAAGGGATGAAAAATGTCTCAGTAGGCGTTTTGGAATCAGTAAACTCAATCAACCAACTAAACAGCCAACTAAAAACAAAACAAGAAAGGAAGATCAAGACTTGACTTGAACTTTCTAAGAAAATGCAGAAGCAGAATTACCACTTTTTTCAGGGCTGAAAGCTGAGAATTTTCTTATGACTACTCCTCTTAGAAGGAAGAAAAAATTGCATACATCTTTGCATATCAACTTAGAGACTATAGTCAGCAATATTAATGAACATAGAGAAGCTTTCTGTCTAAACCAACAATGGCAGCTTCATGGGAAAAAATTCTTTTCATTAAATTTTTTAAAAAATTATTTATGAAGCAGTCACACAGGATTTAAAATACGCATCAGACTGATTTGTCATGATTCTGACTGTTTTGAGTAAAAACCCCATAGTATTCCTGCTTGTTGGCTTTATAATTACTCAGTACAAAGACATAAACTAGTTCATATACTAGGATGAATGCACACAACTGTGTCAAACAGTAAAGGAGCCAAAGAAAGAAAATATTAAAATACTGCTTCTTTTGGTATCCTTGGAGAATCTGTGATGGTAACAAGGCTTGTTGTTTCCTGTCTGAAGAAACATTACATATACGGGAGACAGATCTCTAAATATTTACACTGTGAAGATCTTGTTGTCTTGCACTACCCTGAATCAGAAGATTTTAAAGTTGAAATAAGGGTTATTCCAGACTTTAAAGTTAAAATAAGGGTTTTTCACTCTCCCTGTCTGGCAGCGAGGACTGCACCAAGCTCATCTGTGCTTGTTCATTTGGGAAGCGTGTATGTAGGAGATGCAATCCAAAGGGATTCCTCTATCCTGGCAACCCTCCAGCAGTCTTTGGTCTGCAGCTGAGGTAATGATGGGACTGCAGGACTGTCTGCCCTGTAGTCATGAGCAGTGACCATGGTCAACAAGCTGCTGAATCCATCCAGTGATGACATAAGTAACTGTTTCCAGCTGGCTGATCAATACAGTTAATTAAAAAATAGCAGGTAGACCTGTTTGGAATAACTACTGGGTAATTTCACTTACTTTCTACACATGGTTAGTTGTGTGGTGGCTGAATTTTAAAATATCTGGTGTTTTGTAAATTAGTTATATGATGAAATTTCTTTTCCCACCTTGAAGAACACAATCCAAAACAATTATAAATTTCAGTGGTTTAATTTTAATTTCATATAGTCTGATGGATATGAAAAGAAATTAAAATTGTTAATCTGAGAATCACATTTTTATGCTTAGACTAATGCTTACAAAAAATGAAAGAGAAATAAGCTCATATCTGAAAAAAATAGATAAGGAAAGAAAAAGGGTATAACATGAGAACATTCATATTTACAAACAGCATTAAAAAATTAATTTCAAATATGCCACTTCTGATGTGCTCTGTCTAGTCTAAACCATTATTTTGATTGTTAACAGATTAGTGACCACATTATGCAGATAAGTTAACACTGTTATCTAAATTTCATTTTTTCTTCAGTTTCTCTTTATAAGAAGAGAACTACATGGACCCAATTAAAAAAATCCCCATTTCACACACTGTACTATGAAGCAGCCCACCTACTCAAAGTGAATATAAGTTAATTAGCATGGCAAAACAACCATTTAGTCAATAACAGTACTGCTCTTTTAATTCCTTTTCAGCCTCGCTGATATTGATTAAGTGCATACAAACTTTAGAGTTCAATCCTTTTAAGGCTGCTTTTGTACAATTTTTTAAGTCTAGAAACCAACTCATCCGTATTCATAGCCTATATGCTTTAAAAGTAGTTGGACTTCGTTCAAACATTCAAAAAATCATCTTGGTGCTGCGACTCATCATAGAAGACTCAAGTCCTCAAAGGAAATTGTTCTGGGAAAGTTATAAGCTGACAGAACAGGGATTTTTAATGGCAGTTGACTTGCAGTGTTGAGCTCTCATCTTAAAAATGAGATGCGAGTATCTCATTAAAGACAATGTAGGATTTCAGTGTTGCACCAAAGATCAAGATGTAGACAGATTGTAGGCACCTTTGTGATGCAGTCCAGAAATCTGCGAAGGTTACCTGTAGGCAGCTCACTTTCAGGTAGTATGGTCTTTAAGTATGGGCTTCTATCTGATTATCAGTTTAAAAAAATAACATTGCCTTGCCCTCAGAAAAAGAAGAATCTTATTTAAGTATGTGTTCTTTAGTGTCTGTATGAAGGCAGTACAGCCATGGAAGGAGCAAGGATTGCAAGTCTACCTTTCAGGTACTGGAGACATGAGCTGAATGCCTGCATTCCAGATAAAAGGAATTAAACTGCAAAAGGCAAGGTTTTCTCAAAAGCCACCCCTATCCCCACACCAAATGAGAGTTAGATAAGCCAGGTTAGCAGGGAGAGGCAAGATGAAAAGGTGAAATTGAGGAACAGGCAGCAAAAGCTCTCCCTGTGTGTGACCTTGAATCCTTGCCCTTTTCACAAAATGGAGCAAGAAAAGCAGGATTTTAGTTCTTCGGTGATTAAACACCACACGCAAAACATGGGAGACTCAAATCTCCTCTCTGCCTGAAGGAACTAACATTTACATCTCCCATAAGAACTCTCTAATGACTCAGCTATATGATATAATACCTTGGACTCTCACAACCTTTTTTCCCATTAAAGCTCTACTACTCTTCCTTATATGCTTAAATATTCACCGCAGCAAGAACCAAGGCATATTTTTTTCCTCCATGCCCTGTTGATTGTCCTGATCAGTGGGCTCCACAGTCAAGTTACAACATTAGCCTGAGCCCTTCAAGTCCTGCAAACACTTCACCATTCCAGGCAAGCCAGACCAATTTCAAAGCAGTGATTTGAGACACCTCCTGCCTGCTCATGGATGCCTCTGTTTGGAGACAAGGCCATGCCGCCAGGAGTTGGGAATACGAGCAGCTCTCCAGGAATGGTGCACACCCTAGGTACCACCAGGCTGCTGGAGAAACAGGGCAGAGGGTGTGAACCTCTGTCCCTGTCTCTGTAGGAATGCAGGACACCCCACCTATCGAGCTCTGCAAGGTCGGCTGGAGAGGGTTCTGCTGCCAGGAGAGGTGGAGCAATGCCAGCGGTGGGGATCCATTGGGCTGGATCCATTGATCATGGTGGGGCATGAGATACCTTCCAGGCAGCTCTGTGTGCATCGAGTGTCTCTGGAGATCAGGTGGCTGTTGCTCACCAAAGGGGAGAAGCCAGCTCTGTTTGGGATGGGATGGAAGGGGATGGGATGGGAGTAGCCTCACTGTGGTGGGCGTGTTGAGCTTTGCCGCCCGGCTCTGAGGATGCCGGCACTGGAACAGTGAAGGAAGGTCGCTTGATTTCACCTCGATCCCGTGTAGTAAGGTGGTTTTTTTTTTTTTTTAATATATATTTTTATTTTTTTTGTTTGTTTGTTTGTTTGTTTTTAATCTATCAGTGTTTCGTTACGTTTCGTCTGGAGCTTTCATGAGAAGCTCCTCCACACACCACACACAGACACCCGCACATTGATACGCCGCATGTGAATGCGGATGCACGGTTCCACCGGAGCTCTGGGCACCGCTGCCCCGGCACCGGCGGTGCTGAGGGCGCCTGCGGCGTGGGCGGCGACCCTCGCCGGGGATGGGATGGNTTCACTGACATCCCTGGAATTCTGTGGGGTTGGGATGGGATGGGATGGGATGGGATGGGATGGGATGGGATGGGATGGGATGGGATGGGATGGAGCGAGCCGCCCGCCCCGGGCACAAAGGGAAAGGTGGCCCCGAGCAAGGGGGATGCGCGCACACTCCGCTTTCCTCCCCATGCGCGGGGGAAGGAGCGGGCAGGAATATTCTGGACCGAGGGAGGGGAGGAAAGAGAGAAGGTGATGAATAACTTGAATAAATCTGCAGCGGGGCTGAGGAGAGGGGGAGGGAGGCGGCGGCGGCAGGTCATGTGAGGCACAGTCATGCTGCGGGCAGAGAGGGGGCACCTGGCGGGTGCGCGGCGCGGCGGGAGGGGGGGGCCGCCCGCCATGGCCGTAGCCTCGCCCCCTCTCCAGCCGGGACGCCCCCGCCGCCCGGCCGGGCTCGGCGCCGCTCGGCCATTTCCGCCACGCGAGCCGAACCCTATTTCCGCCGGCCGCGGCCAGACGGGCTTTATGTCTGCCGGCGGGGCGCGCGTGCGCGGCGGCCGCCGCCATCTTGCGTTGTCTCTCGCCCGCCCTCCCCTTTGGCGAGCGCTCCCCTCCTCCCCCCCGCGGCGCCTCCTCCAGCGCTCCGTGAGGAGACGGGGCAGGCACGGGGAGGGAGAGACCCGCGGCGGCGGGGAAGCCGGGAGTAGACCCTGAGGGAAGAAAGGACGGGGCGGACGCACACGCGGGAGGAGGAGGACGGATTCCAGGCGCGGTTCTGCGGAGGACGATCGGGTGCCGCCTGTTATAAAGGGGGAGGAGGCGGCGGAGGGGGAAGGAAGAGCGTGCGGAGCGGAGCCTCCTCCAGAGACAGCCAGACACAGGGAGGAGAGAGAGGCTGCCTGGCTGACTCCCCCTTCCTCCCTTCCTCTCTCTCTCCTTTTCATGGACTCTCTTGTCGGGTTGCTGCAGCTGCTTTTCTTCCGTCCTTATTTCGTCTCTCTAATACCCAAAATGATTCAGCTCCATGGCTGCCACTGACGGGGATGTCCCTGCCCGGCTCAGCCTGCCGCTGCCGCCCTGCTGTGCGCCAGTCCTGTACGTATCCGCGCCTTCCTCCTCCTCCTACTACTAATGGTAGTGATGGCGAGGGGCGCCGGCCGCCTCGCCGGGCTGCCCTGCGGGCCCGCCGGCTGCCCTGGCCCCGCCGAGGCGGGCAGGGAGGGAGGGAGGGCGGTGCTGCCGGCGAGCCCGGCGCCCGGCGGAGCCTCCGCGGGGAGGAGGAAGGGGCTCGCCCCCGGGGCGGCCGGCTGGCTGCCCTCCCGGGAGAGGCGCAGTCGGGGGGCTGGGGACGGGGGGGAGCGGCCGAGCAGGGAGGTGGTGGTGGAAAGCAAAGGGAGGTGGGGGGGAGGGTGGTAGGGAGAAAGAAAGTGAATGGCGGAGGATTGAAAGTGTCACATTCAGAGGCGGCGGAGGACCGGTGCTCGCCCCCTCCCTGTCTCGGAGGGGAGGGGAGGGGGTTGGTGGTGAGCGGCGGTGCCGAGCCGCCTCAGCCCGTGCGCTGCGGGAGTCGGGGGGGCTGTGCGTGGTGGGGTCTGCCCTGCCCTGGGCACACAGCTAACTGTGTGTGTGTGTGTGTGTGT